>JAMKCH010049558.1:0-55418 GCA_023653785.1 Ophioderma brevispina | reverse complement strand
ATACGGTAGAAAACGACCAAAAGGTTCCTGAGTGAAATTTGGCATACGGATATAGTATATATTAGAATAGATGATTTAACATCAAAAAAAATTGATTGATGGTGATTTGTACAGGGTTTGTTTGGGTTAATCTTGCGCAAGTATAAACTGCCAAACAATTGCCAAATTAAAAAGACATTTGTTATAAAATAATTGGATGATCTGTCAGTAGGATTTCAAAGAAAAGATAGGTGAAAGGACACTTAGCGATGTAGTGTGCGGCAGTGTGCGCTGTTTAAATGTATAATTGTATATTACACATCATGAATAGTAATGAACATAAATATGCATTTCCGCTTTGGTGATTCTATTAACGCGAGCTATTTTCCATAGGGAAATAGATGAACTGTTTCCCTACAACCTCGTCCCCAGAGTCACAGTTAGGTGATAATAAAAAAATGCTACATCGGTTTAACATCGGGAATATAGGGCCACACTATTTTCACTTGGTATGTACTTGGGCATATCCCCCTCACCTCGACGAGGCCAGACTCGGGAAAACTAATGTATGCCCTATTTCCCGCTAACCATGTAGTATTTGTATAC
Source organism: Ophioderma brevispina (assembly GCA_023653785.1). Lineage (NCBI taxonomy): Eukaryota > Metazoa > Echinodermata > Ophiuroidea > Amphilepidida > Ophiodermatidae > Ophioderma > Ophioderma brevispina. The sequence continues at coordinate 54,833 of JAMKCH010049558.1, read as the reverse complement.
TGTGTGTGGACATGGAAATTCTTGCGCTCACTTGAAGCCCATAGAGAGTATATTAGTGCCATTTCAATGCAGGAAGATTGCTAAATAATATTGATTAATATTTAGCTACAAAGTATAACACCAAAACAACATCTACAAAATATTCGTGAGGGAGCTGTTTGGATTTTTTGCAAAAACTTAAAATTTCAAAAATAAATAAAATATTAAACACAATAAGGGTTACCCCACGTCTAAAACCATGCATAACTCAATTTCTGAAATGACCTAGGGACACGTGTTGCGCACATCTTCTTCAAAATAAGAAAAAATAAGAAAGTAACTCAAAGTTAAATAAATTAGAAAAAGAACAACATTTCAATGAAGAAATATACCAAAATAACATAATTAGAAAAATAAACCAAAATTTAAATGAAGAAAATTTTACAAATAATATTTTGGGGTCAGCAGGGTACCCATATGGAAATTTGGGTACTTCAGAAAATTTAATTGTTTTGGACATAACAAAATAATTATGGGCTTTTTAGATTATTTATACGCACAAACCGCAATTTTGGGCAAGCTATCATGTCAAATAGTTCAAACCCTGCTTCCAGGTAAGTTTGAAGGTTATCTCGGTGTAATTGGCTGCTAACGGTCTAAAAATTTAGGATCGATTTGATGAAAAAATCATGAGTACACGAAAAGCACGCACGCACCGCACACACCCACACACACACACACCCGCTACGCACACACACACACACACAAACACGAGCGAGAGCGAATGTGTGTATGGTGAATGAAAAGTACCATATTAATGCACAAATATAATAGTGTTGTAAAAGTTTTTATTTCCCTGATAAGTAATGGCGAGACTCTCAACCAAAATACAAGCGTAAGTTGTTATGAGGGGAGGAGGTCGGTATACGCCAACACAAAACATTCTTGATGAAGGTAACATCCCAGCTTTCGAATCTCTTGGCACAAGCAAAGACTTAGATTACAACCAAGCATGGCCTTTCTCCCGATTTTAAAAAGCGTGTTATTTTTTGCTGACACAAAGTTTATGTGGGGGTTGCTTTCACACACTTACTCATGAGAGTACATGCAGCCGTGGTAGATTTCTCGGGTCCTGTTTATTTCAAGACATACTCTTATTCAATAAACACTAGGTCCGGGAGTATAGCCTATTGAACTATAGTCTTAACCTTCGTCATCATTCATCCGTCGCCATAAAACGCACCAAGTCAGCTGTGTGATATCTTTCGGAATCGAGCTGGTTAAGATTGGCAGCCGTGTGTATTGTGTATGTTCATTGTAATACGTGGCCTTATCAGGGCAGGCATCATCGCATGCCAGTAGATGGCATTTATGGCTTCATCTGAATGTAAAGGACTCACTAGGGCAACGATTACCATATTGAACATCTTACCAAACACACAAGTCACCTGCGAATTCTCCTCCAAGAGACACACACAACACAGTTCCATCGGAAAATTTGCGGCTATCCCCGGCCCATTACTCCTAGCTGCAACCCCCCCCCCCCACACCGAGAGGAGAGACGCTACCATGCAACCACCTGCAGATTCCACCCTGGAATGAGTATCAGCTCGTAGACAGAGACTGCGCTCTTGGCGACCTTTTGTCAACCACGCTGTCAAAACTCTCCAAGTCCCCCATTCAACAATGTACAGACATGGCACACTGCCTGGCTAGACACCCAAGACCAGACCACATTCACTTCACACCTAGTATAGACTTCTTAAACCCCTACCAATCAGCAGTGAGTGAATTGGCTCCACCAAATTCAACAGTGAATTGGCTCCACCCAAAATCAAAACATTTAGCTGCTGTCTCATACGACGAAGAAGTGATCACATGGACCGAAAGGGGAGAAAAGTAAACAAACCCCCAAAACACAACAACACACAACAACAACAACAAAACGACAATGCGAACAAATGGTAAATACATTAATATTAAATGGAAAGGAAATGTAATGACATGTCACAATGAAAGAAAAATACTGCAATATCAGCAATAGGCCTACCATACACAAGAGTTGTGACTAGATATAACACTTTCATCCAATGATACTCTCTCAACTCCCAGAATCCACGTCCAAGCCCCAGTAGACTGACACAACCCTAGTGAAAAACATCTTGGGAATAGTAAACACAACATGCTAGGATTCTGAACGACAATTTGGAAACGAAAACAAAATCAAAGCAATCCAAGGATCCATGTCTCATATAGGCCTATCCAATTCCATTAATGGTCTTATAGTCCGAACAACAAGACACATTGGGAAAACAGTTCTATTGATCGCTAGATGTAAAAAAAAAAAACAATATATAGTTCGACTAAACTTTTAAATAACCACACTACTGGCTAAAGTCCATCTGGCAGAAAAAGTTGAGCGAACAAAATTTCTACTTTCAGCTTCCAAAATATATATCTAGAGTTCATGGATTTCTAATGCGCCCAGCAGCATCTCGAATCTTCACCACAGCTGGATACATAGAAAGGCTTTCTTTCTTCTCTTCGTCGCTTCAACCTGTGGTAACTTGTTTTACGTATCTGCTGAACTTTCTGCGAGAAGTCGTTGGATACATAAAGTTTGGCTGCTTTGCGACAATTCTTTTGGTAGCAAACAAACCCAACATGGATAGGTTGTGGTCGCGGTAACCCATTGGTAGCATTAGGTAGCCTACCAGTTCGATGAGCCCTTTGAATTGTAGCTTGGTTAATTGCTACATCAATCAGATCCCTCTTCACCTTCAGGCAGGTTGAATGTGACGATGGTGTTTCTTATACTTCTATTCTCCAAATCGTCTATTTTCAGATCATAATAGTCTAACCTTTTCTTCAGATGCTTAACCTCGTCTTTAAGATTCTCCACTTCCATGCGCAATCCCTCAGAAATATCTCTACATTCCTTCAAGATCACATCATTGTTTTTCTGATGCATCTCAAAGTCATTGAACCACTGCCATAAGCGAATATGTAATCATAACTTGCTCAAATTAGAACTAGGTAACAGCGGCGGCAGAACGGAAGCTATGAACCCGCCCACTTTTGATAGTTGAGGGGGTCTTCCCGCCCTGATTTAAAATAGATTTTACCCCGCCGTCTGCGGGGTTATCCCCAAAAGCTGTAACATTGTACTTTCTATGGTTTTCTCAGTTTTTTTGTCTCACCTTACTTAGAATAATCTTCATTATTTCGCAACCGGCCAGTGAATAATTCTGCTTCCCTTTTAAATTAGTAAGAACTATTCGTTTTGTCACCAGTGCTTCCTCGCGAGAACACCTAGACACGCTTCTTCAAGATCACTGTGTTATTACCATATTCCTGGTTTTTGGAACAATAGCAGTGCTACCTTCTTCGTTCCACGAGAGAGAACCGTGTGATTGAGGTGCATAGGGTTTGAGTATGAGAGTTTATCACATGCCACAGCCCATCCGTTTGCGTCTAAAGCGTTACAAGTAAAATCTTGTTAAAAATGTGCCTTTTATGCATTTGCTTCAGGACCACCGACAGCTGGAATTTGGCGATTAATGAATGGCAAAGTCGAAAATGAAGGCCGGTTGGAATATAAATTCGAACAGAATACAGAATGGGGATCAATTTGCTCAACTATGATAAAAACGAAGGACCTTTTGGATTATGTCTGCAAAATGCTTGGGTTTTCTACATTTTTATCATATTACCATCATGGAAAATTTGGAAGTGGTAATGGTCCTGTTTATTTTTTTAATGATCTGGATGAGGATCTTCCTTGTGATCACAGTCATGATTTCGGTCTTCGTTGTTTATCAAGTAAGAATAAGAAAAATAAGACAAAAATTAAAAAAGTATTGTCCATAAATAAGAACGTGATTAACAACTCTACTTTGTTTTCTACTTGTGAAAATTGGTTAATTTGTTACAATGCAGCTTACAAGATGTTTTTAACAATAGTGGGGTACTGTAGTGCACAGATCTCATGTGAGTGTGCAAATCTGGATAAAATTGTGAATTTTGGTACACAAGTACTTTATACATTGATAATAAAAACAATGATGGAAGCACTTGTCACACCCCTTTCATGGCCCCAGCTTGGATTTCAAGGTTATACAGGGGTAAAATGTTTAAAATGTTCCGATTGTGTTGAAAAGCACACCATGATGTCTGTCTTGTTACAATGATTCCAAAAGGTATAGTTTTTACTACCTGTGTCTTATAGTTTAGGAATTATGGGGTAAGAACTGTAAAAATGTTGGTTTGTACAGGGTTAAAAAATTAAAGGTTGCTCCAATTTGTGTAAATTGTGGTTCAAATTGTTGGTTTAGCTCCTAGAATGAAATATAGGAATAGTTTTGACTATCTTATGTGTCTGGTTTATTAACCAAACTGGCGAGAAAAGTCAACAGCTATTGACAGCTATTGGATTCTATTGACCTGTGACCTATTTTGTTTGTTAACGTACTTAATATGAAAATTATGGCAATATGCCTTTTGTTAAAGTTCTTTAACAAATACAGTATTCTTAATATCCTTATACTAGTTATAACAAAATATGTATCATACCTAAATTTTATACTTTTATAATAATTTCTGGATGATACACACTACTATAATACAGACATATGGTAATTTGTAGATTGGAAAAGTCTGAAACGCAGACGGTTGGTCACCATCTGGGATTTTTCCATTGTTATCAAAACAGAAATGCCAGACAAGGGTTTCTAATGGTCAAGGACTTGATCTTACACTTTTAAAATTATTATTATGTCAGACTTCGATCTGAGAATATTTCATTTGAGACAATATAGTACAGAGAACGATACTCTATAGATGATATTATCATAAAATGTTATAATTGATATTTCTTTATTCCCCGGATGTGGTATGATCGGGTTAATTTAAAATTAACAAAACACGTGAATAACATCCTTCTTACCGCTACTACTATCGGTACGACTAGTCATAGATACGCACTCGTACTGTACTGTAAAGCGAATAACATGTCAATTACTTCCCTCCTCGAGAAAATGCATTATGCACGTTAGGCAAGATGCTAAAAGCAAAATAATGGCATGTTCTGATACCGGATGGAACAAGTTGTTGGAGGAGATAATTCATGATTAATATTACCCGCCAATGGTATGAAATGAAAAAGACAACTTGTTCACAGGGTCAAATCAGAACCGTTGTTATTTGCATGGACTTGCTCAGAGCAAGATCCTTGAATCAATAGGTTTTCGTAACATGCTTTTGAATTCGTTTGCCATCAAAAGTTTCAGAGTCAAAAGACATAATAAAAAACCGGACATCTAAGTTAATTGGACATCAGATTAGTGTAGTCTATAGGCCTACAGACCGTCTATTAAGCCTTTAGACTTTTAAGTGAACAAGAATAGCTAGAATTAGAATTGAAGCATTCCACGGACCCCTGGCAAATGAAACAATCATTACCGGTGTCTAAATAATGAAGCGTTTTGATTTGAATATGCTGAAAATTACAAACTAGCTTACAAAAGACGTTGTATAAAATCTCATGTCATTGTTTTGATAAAGAAATATAACGTGCAAATAATGTCCATTGACTAATACACAGTCATCAAATGTGAGGTGGTCTTCTTATTTTGACCTTCGATTTATATTCATATTCCCATCACACACGGACACGGTTTCCGAATTCGTAGGGTTATTTTCAAGCAGACGTCCCGACACTTCCAGCAGAAATTTCATAAAACCAGACACTTTAAACATTTTTTTTTATTTTGTGCTAATTGCATAAAAAACTTTTGAGTCGGTAGGTTTTTTTAGGGTCGGTCGGGTTACGCCAAACAAACAATTTTTTATGCCTTTAGTATATATTTCTTCGGTAAAAACTGGTAAGCAAACGTAATATCCCTTGTGTGTGCCACCTCAATGAATTTCTGAATGGATTTTCGCTACCGGGAAGTCTGCCTATATAATATGTTAATTTTAAGGTTTTATCTTTAAAGTTGATATTCATTCACTAAGAATTTGGTATCGTCGGAAAGCTGAAAAACAGTACTTCACATTTATTTTTACTCCATTGTCATAAAAATCATGTGAAAGAATAAGCTATTAGATCTAATTACGCGAGTCATCAATTCCTTGAAAGAGGGCGACTATTACTCCAAAACGAGGCTTATGTGACGTCAGTCCTTGTACACCTCCGTAAACTCCACTGGATCGAGGAGGCTACTTCACGTGCTTTGTCCGTGCATTTACCCGTGGCATATTCATAAGGGCAAGAACCCGTACCTGTATTCCGGACAATACGCGTTCTCTTCTCTCTCTCTCTCTCTCTCTTTCTCCTCTCCTCTCTCCCTCTCTCCAAGTCTAATCTCTCTCTCGCCCCCTCTTTTTTTCTGTCTTCCTCTTCTTCGTCAACTGCTAAACCAATCAGCCCTCTTTTAAAATCAGTCTCTCTTTTTCGGACAGAATTATGATTTAATTCGCTGGCACTTTACTTTTTTGCTGCATTGGTTGTCAGTTATTGGTATTTACGACTTGCCTTGCCTATATCGTTGTTACATCTGCTTCGATATTCATTACCATGCATGTCAGGGACTTTACTCGGACTGTCAGATATATTAGGCAAGAGTTGCGTACCTTGTAGAAGAAGACAGTTTTCCGACATCGCAGTTTCATTCATGAACACCAACTTGACCCGACCAAATCCCAAGCAACAGTTAAAAGCCCAGTGAAAAGTGTTACATTGTCGGGGCCGAGATTACTGGTAATGACCGTATTCAATAGCCAGCCATTTTGTGGACACGAGAGACGCATTCAACAGTACAACAATACCTTCACCTGTCAATGATCCCTGTGCATCGCTAAACATGGATCGATGTCCTTGAATGTATTTTCGTCTCTGGAGTGTTCCATCTTGGCCCCAACATGTCTGGTGGCTGACCGTCATATTGAATACGGTTATTAGTCGTTTAAGCCAAGAGGTCAAGTCTCAGCAAACTTATTCTATGCATTTCAAATACAACGTTCCTTTTTTGACATTTATCTTGACAAAGTTTGAACATATGGCCCCTAATTTTAATTGAAAAAGAAATTCTCTTTCCTTCTCACCGAAATGTACCCATCATGCATCAAGCTACTGTGGCCGGGATAGACAAAGCTGGACAATTTCGTGGAATCTGCCTGTGCCGCGACATTCAAGTTTCGCTATAGCATCAAAAACAAACTGACGAAGCGGACGGCATTAATAATATTATAAATAATATTGTACTTATAAAGCGCTACAACAAAGTATCTAAGCACTATACAAGGTCATGTCACACAAACACACCAAAAATAGTTTCTTAATCTATAAAAACTAATGAAAATACAAAATAAAATAACTATACACCTAATGATTTTTTAAACATTTCAATTATTAAAAAGAAAGCAAGACGGTTCAACATCTATACAAACGACCAACCTAGGAATGGAGGAACCTGTCGTTTCATTAGCAGGACGATCTTGGAATTTAGCGGACAAGATGCCGACTTCACAGTTGTTGAAGAGAGACTATCCAAAGCTCTTGAATGAACTCACTCCTTATATAATGACAACCACCCACGTGCCAAATCCATTAAGACACGGGTGTGTGCTTTCCATCTACGACCAACCGTGAAGCCACACGTCCAGCTTTTAAGTTACCTGGTCTGGAAACACCCTTGGAGCCACTGCGATACACCATGTCTACCTAGGATTACCTTGGACCCGCCTCTATCTTTATAAGACCCCACCATCGAGAAGACGAAGAGTAAAGTATGTTCACGTCATACCATCTTGAACAAACTCAACTGGCCACCAAGATGGGGTGCTCGCCCACTTGCCCTAAGAACGACGGCACTTGCCCTGTGTAACTCATGTGCAGAGTATGCTGGCCTGTATGGGAAAGATCAACCAGCCGAGAAGATTGAATCCAGAGTTAAATGTCTTCCTGCTGGCTTATCACAGGATGCCTCCGCCAACACAACGGACACAAGTAGACATCCTAGAGGATTCAACAGACATCCGTCAGGAGCGTTAGCGAGCAGGCAGAGAGTAGCTGCCAAGTATTAATGTGAAGCACCATATGTCGGGACAGATACCTGCGGCCATCCGCCTTAAATCATGAAAGAGTTTCTTAAGCAAGTCCAACCATTGGAAACAGTCTCTAAGGAGATCAAGAGACGTTGCATTGTGGAAAAGAAAAGACATACCATCAACCAAGTAACAGTAAAACATCTATTGGCATTGAAACCTGGTGAGAATCTCCCACCTGGAGCTGACTCCTCATGGCTGAATTGGCGATTGCCCTCAACAGGATTGAGAATCAGAATTTCGTCGATCTAAGGTTTCATTGCAGAAGTGGGGCTACAGGATGGAAGCAAATCAGGACACTACCTGGGTTGTGGAATTGCACCACAGACAATGGAACACACTCGTGGTCTGCCCACTGCTAGGAGAGAAGTAACAATGCAGACAAGGACCTTGCGGTATTCAGTGAATCAGCCAGGACGTTGTACCTCTCTTTGGCTGGTTGGGTGGATCATATTGAGACCAGTGTGTGGACACGATAAGAAGAACTCACCCTTAAACGTGTATCTTTTGTGCCACGTACGATGTGGTCCAGTTTGCATGGGGTCGCCAATGAAAAAAAACAATGGAAATCATTTCTACTCATGCGCGAATAAAAACACTGACATGTACGACCTTTCTTTGACCAGGGACGACGGAGAGCAAATTGTTCATGCATTAGTATTGAGTGAAAATCGGTTTTGTCGAGCACTCTAAGAAGCAACCTTTCGACGAGTGGAGCGTAAAGGAATACTTGGATTATAATCCGTGATAAGTTCATCGAGGTACTTGGGAGCATAGGTCTTATAGGTTGATTGAGTAGAGTAATTTTGAAACGGATTCCGTATTTACTTTTAGCCAGTGTAGCTTGTTCAGAAAACAGGCGAAATGCGGCATCGTATCGGTTGTCAAAGTGGACAAGTCTCGCTTGCTGAGTTCTGTACGGAGTAAAGGTCCCCCATATGAAGGGAAGACAAACAACAGAGAATTGATTTATAGTCTAATCTATAATAACCAAGCGTTCTGTGGTATGTTGATCTAAATACTACGGATCGACCAATCTTGAAGATTCCAAAAGACGCAGAGCGTGCGATGTTCCAAAGTATCTTTAATTTGAAGTGTCCTATCCAGTGAAACATCAAGATCCTTAGCAAGCCAGTCGGTAGGTTGATTCTGGGCATGACACTTATAACACTAGCGGAAGGATGCTAGAATGAAAATTTGGCACAATCTCCCTCTTCGAATCATCAGCATAAGCCATTGGTGATGGCCGAGATCGACATCAGAGATACAACTGTCGAATTGTTAATAGCTTCAGATGTCTTGGATGGCCGCAGTACTAAAATCCCGTTGTGTGTAAGCTGCATAATATGTGCATATTCCGCTACTGTGCACCAATCACGTGACTCAAAGGACCAGTATGTAGGATGAAATTAAGAGGTTCCCTGACGACCGTGTGGGATATGAAAGGAGGAAAAGGTATGAATGTTTGCATTTTTGAAAGCTTATCATTCACAACAACAGTTTAGGAACGATTAGTAAGATATTATTTAAACCATCGTAACACAGCGCCCCCAATGCCGTACCCGACTTTGTAGAAGTCGAAAAAAGATGGGGGTGATGGTGTCAAATGCGCCAGAATATCAAGCAAAATCCAAAACTGCGTCATGTCTTGTCTAACGCCAAAGCAGATCAATCACTACACGAAGCATGGCTGTATCAGTTATATGGAAATGGAGATATGCTGATTGCATATCAGAATAAAGACCATTTTAATGCAGATGGACTTTTCAGTTGAGAGGAGACGCATTCTCGAGTTATTTTGGAAATAAACATCAAGTTCACAATGGCTATAATTTTTCATAACTATAACTTATAGATTGATGATACATCCCAGAACAACTCAAAGATTCGTTGATAAATTTGTTGTGATGATATAAGGAACCAAGATTAATGATCTAAACAATCTTTCAATAGGGATATTGGCATAGGGTCCAAGTCGCACGTCGATTAAGATGATTGGCATAAACAAGATCCCAAACTACAGTCCTCTGTCACAGGTTCTTCAAATTCAACAAGCTGTATTAACAAAAAAACTATATTATGGTATTTAGCACAACTGCATGCTATGATTAGATTTGAAAAGCCGGCTTGCCAAAACAATGTATGTTACTATATTCACCATCGTGAAATACCCATGGACAATCTGCAGTCGTTGTAAGACCAAATTGTTCTATCTTGTGTCAGGGAAGGGATGGGGACACGATGATGCCCGATTTGGGGCATTGGGATTTCCATGCCTAAGAAAAATGAATGCTCCGTGGACAAGGTCTGTTTTTTTGCTGACTTATTGTTAGTGGACCATATCTTGAAATCAACTCAACCAAAATGAAAAACCTTTAAAAAAAGAAAAAACCTAAAAAATTAAAATTTTTGATAAAATTAAAATCCACAGTATCAAAATTTTAAAAAAAAAAAGTAGAAAAATATCACTTTCATTTTGGGTAAAGTTTATTGGGTCACTCTGTAAAACGTTCGTTACCTAAACATCAGTGAATCTTCATACAATGAATATTGTGTGTTGTTATATGGCCTCCATCAGTCAAAAACAAAGATCATCAAACCTAGAGTAGGTCGAGGTGCAGCTGAGGACTCTTAAGAATTTACGTTCAATGTTACAATATGTTACACTGAATGACCGTATACAAATTGCTTCAAGAATCCAATTAATCCAAATGGATGCTCTTATGAAGTTTGCGATTTCTAGCATAGACTTAGGAATGCAGAGTAGTAAAATACTGAACTATACGGTTTCGTTAAGGTTACCTTAGAAGGTAGAGACAACTGCGTAAGCCCGGGCCAACCATCGTTATATAAATGAATGCAAATAATGATTTTTTTTAAGATAACACAATCCCGTTGCGGCTTAGAGGTAAACCGACTCAAGATTTAAGGCAATTGGTGAAGTTTCTGATGGTTTTAAGTGGGCGTCGAATTTTGCGCTGATTCGGGATATAACCAACATGCAAACATTAATTGCAGGACATTCGGATACGATGGAGTATGTAGTGCTTTTAACAAACACCTGTTTGATTGAAGAGCCGATACAAGATGAAGGAGGTTTATCTAAAATTAACTTCGCATGCAGTACTAGTCGTCATTTGTGTTAACGATGGAAATCCGAAAAGCTGTTCTTGCTAATTACAGAGAAGTTTGGTATTATCTGCAGTAAGTTTTTTAGTTTTAGTTATAATAATAATAATCAATAATAGATTTATATAGCGCCTTATCATATTAAACAAGCGCTGTTGCCTATTATTTATTATGACTACCTTCAGGAAATCATTTTGCTTCACCTAGGACGGGCTGCGGCAAAGGAACAGCACTGTGAATTGTAAACTTCCTATAACACAGGCAAAAAGCATCTAAAACTTATTTAAAATAAATTTATTGAATATTACGTTTGAATTCACCAAGAACGGTTGTGCATTGCAAAAGCATTTCATTTTGAATAACGCCTTTATGCATATGCAAATGTTACCATTTCATTGAAAAAAAAAAAAAACACTGGAAATCGTTCTACTCATGCGCGAATAAAAGCACTGACCTGGTACGACCTTTCTTCGACCAAGGAATGCCGAGAGCAAATTGTTCATGTATTATATTGAGTGAAAAACGGTGTGCAACACTAACAAGATCTTTCGACGATGAGCGTAGGGAAATACTTGGATTATAATCCGAGATTAGTTCGTCGAGGTACTTGGGAGCCATACAATTTCGTGTCTTATAGGTATTGAGTAAGAATTTGAAACGGATTCGGTCTTTAACTTTTAGCCAGTGTAGATTATTCAGAACAGGCGAAATGCGATCGTATCGGTTTGTCAAAGTGACAAGTCTCGCTGCCGAGTTCTGTACGGGTTGTAAAGGTGCAATATGAAAGGAAGACCACACAACAGAGATTTATTATAGTCTAATCTATAATAACCAAGCGTTCTGTGGTAGGTTGATCTAAATACCTACGGATCCGACCAATCTTGTAGATTCCAAAAGACGCAATCTTTCAATAGGGATATTGGCATAGGGTCCAAGTCGCACGTCGATGAAGATGATTGCATAACAAGATCCCAAACACAGTCCTCTGTCACTGGTTCAAATTCAACAAAGCTGTATTACAACAAAACTATATTATGGTATTTAGCACAACTGCATGCTATGATTTCAGATTTGAAAAGCACGGTTGCCAAAACAATTTATGTACTTATTCCATCATTCAATACCCATGGACAAGTCTGCAGTTGTTCTAAATACCAGTTTTCTCTCTTGTGTCAGGGCGGGGGGTTGGGGGTTACACGATATGCTCTATTTGGGCATTGGGGATTTCCATGCCTAAGAAAAATGATGCTCCGTGGACAAGTCTGTTTTGCTGACTTATTGTTTAGTGGACCATATCTTGAAAACCACTCAACCAAAATGACCATTTTTTCAGGCAAGATGCTCAATTACCCATTCTTTTTGATAAAATAAAATCCACCGATATCAAATAAAAAAAAGTAGAAAAATATCACTTTCATTTTGGGTAAAGTTTTTATTGGGTCACCCTGTAAAACGTTCGTAAACATCAGTGAATCTCATTAAAGAATATTGTGTGTTGTTATATGTCTCATCAGTCAAAAAAGAATCTCAAACTAGAGTAGTGTCCGAGGTGCAGCTGAGGACCATTACGAATTTACGTCAATGTTAAAATATGGTACAATGAATGACGTACTACAAATTGCTTCAAGAATCCAATTAATCCAAATAGATTGCTCTATGAAGTTGGGATTTCCTAGCATAGACTTATGAATGCAGAGTAAAATACTGAATTACGGTTTCGTTAAGGTTACCTTAGAAGGTAGGAGACAACTCCGTAAGCCAGGCCATACCATCGTTATATAAATGAATGCAAATAATGTTTTTTTTTAAGATAAAACAATCCCGTTGCGGCTTAGAGGTAACCCGACTGTGAAGGCAATTGTTGAAGTTTCTGATGGTTTTAAGTGGGGTCGAATTTGCGCTGATTCGTGGAATAACCAACATGCAAACATCATTTGCAGACATTTCGGATACGATGGCGTATTAGTTGCTTTTACAACACCTGTTGAAGAGCCGATACAAGATATGAAGGAGGTTTATCTAAAATTAACTTCGCCATGCAGTACTAGTCTTCATTTGTGTAAAGATGAAATCACGAAAAGCTGTACTTGTAATACAGAGAATGTTGGTATTATCTGCAGTAAGTTTTTTTAGTAGTAATAATAATAATAGATTTATATAGCGCCTTACGCTACCTTCAGGAAATCAAGAAATCATTTCGCTTAACCTTGGACGGCTGCCGGCCAAGCGAACATGCACTGTGATTGTAATATTCCTCATAACAGCACAAAGCAAATCTAAAACTTATTAAAATTTATTGAATATTACGTTTGAATTCACCAAGAACGGTGCAAAAGCATTTCTTTTTTAATAACGCCTGTATGCATATATGCAATGTTACCATTTCATTTTAAATAAAAAAAAATACTTCTGGAAGTGTGAACCACGGTGACGTGACGTAAACTATATTCTTATTTTGCAACACGGATCCAAAATCGATCAAATAACAATGTATGCAGCTGAGTGTATTATACAATGATTGGAAAGTGAACCATGCAAAACATACAGGGCAGGTCTGGTACATGATTTAAATTTTCATTCACGTTGATCTCACCACGGTACAAACATTTTGAAAATGGCACCTCCTGAAGGTCGCTATTTTTAATTTATTTAAATACAAGACTTGTCTGAGGTGTAGACACACTAAGCATATCACTAAACATATCACTAAATATGGAATTTTGTCTAAGCATAATATCGTGATACAATATAGTCTATAACAAAACTATAAAAGCAAAGCTATAACAAAAGTATCAGTTTTAATGTTCATTTCCGGCATGTTGGAAAAACAAAATGATTGACACGACATTTTTTCGAACAAAAGAAAAATAAACTTTTTCAAAAATAATATAAGGAAAGATTTCAAAAACATATAGTTTTGAGATTTTTCTCTTAAAAAAGACACTTTTAGCTTTTTTAAGATTGTTCCATTTTTGTTCAGTTCGCCGCAGCCTATAAAGTTACAAACAGAAAAATCCTCTTTTCTACTATTTTACGGAATAACCCTCACTACTAGTTTACAGTTTATTCCGTTATAGGACAATTCGGAACATAGTAACTTAGAAAATTCTCCCACAATGAAAAAAATAATACACCCACAATGAAAAATACTCCCACAAGCTCTCTTATACCAGAAAATACTTCCACAAGTATCTCTATAATACATCACTACATATACATACCGTCTTACCAAGAGAGACATTTAAGTGGTTTTTTTGTTTAAAAAAAGAAAAAACCTCTTTAAAAAGACACTTTTTGTTAGACATTTTTTCAGAAAAGAAAAATACACTTTTTTCAAAAATAGATAAGGAAGAATTCAAAAACCTATATAGTTTGAGATTTTCTCTTAACACGACACTTTTTTAGACTTTTTGGACATTTTTCAGTTTTTTCATTTTTTGAGTTTTTTTCTCACTTTGATTAGCCAAGAGAATTGCGCCGCAGGCCTATTATAAAGTTCTTAAACTAGAAAAATCCTCTTTTCTACTCTTTACGGAATAAACCTCAATACTGATTACAGTTTATTCCGTGATAGGACAATTCGTAACGTAGTAATTAGTTTTAAGAAAAAAACATTAACCACTCCAATGTCCACGTCTTAAAAACCCATCCTAACGTCAAAATTACCCTCTTAATGTCAAATCGTACGTACAAATACCCAACCTTCATGTCAACTCTAGTAGTCATTACTCATACAGACTACAGACATACAGTTTAAGAGAGAGAGAGAACATTAAGTGGTTTTTACTAAAAAACCTCTTAAAAAGACAACTTTTAGACATTTTTTCAGAAAAATACACTTTTTCAACTATATAAGGAATAATTCAAAAACCTATATAGTTTGAGATTTTTCTCTTAAAAAGACAATTTTTTTTAGGACATTTTTTGACATTTTTTAATTTTTTTTTTCATTTTGTTTAGAGTTTTTCTCAACTTTCTAGCCAAGAGGATTGCGCCGCGCCTATAAAGTTACTAAACTCGAAAAATCCTCTTTTCTACGCTTTTACGGAATAAACCTCAAACTAGGATTACGATTTATTCCGTTATAGGACAATTCGTAACGTAGTAAGTATTGAAAAACCACTTAAGTCACTCTAAAAACCCACATAACGTCAAAATACCCTCGTAAGTCACTCTATACGTACAAATACCCACCTAATGTCACTCTAGTAAGTTCATACATACCTACAGACATACATACATACATACACCACATACACACGTGCACACATACCCACTTGCTTAGATACATACAGCGTGTATCGAAATAAAGGACAACCGAAGTAGTTATACAATTTATTGGAAAACTACAGATTTCATAAATGTCCAAATTCTCCTTTTCCAAAAACTCCCTGATCATATACCCAAGTCAATTTTGACTGAATGACCAATTGATAGAAAACTACAGATTTCATAAATGTCAAATCTCCTCTTTCCAAAACTCCTGATCATATACCCATGCTCACATTTGGATGAAGAACAAAGTTTTCTTGCACGTCGTTTTCACCAGCAGTGTGAAACTTGACCACCAATTATTTGTTATTTGAGTTGCTAATCACCAATAGCGTATATATCAATTTATGTGTAAAGGTATCGAAGGAACATGGATCAAGTGATGAGGTCATAATTGGCTTTTTATTGACCTCTCATATTTCTATTCTTACATAGAGGAATTTGACCTAGTGACTTCCAAGAATTTATGAGCCAGAGTATAGTTTCTGGATTTGCCATCATATCATCATCATTCATCATAACATTGTAGAATCTTACTTATACGTAAGGTTTCTTTACATTTTTCCTTTTTTTATAATTATGTAAATCTCAAAATTCCATAACAAGAGAAACCTCAGCAACTTAAAAAAAAAATATAAACTAAGAAGATTACAATCTTGACATTTACATGTAAAGGTGGAGACTTTACCGCCTAGACATATGTATGCATCTGTACTCATTGTGCATATTGTCTGACCTAGTTTTGATTTAGTTTTAATTAATATGAGTAGTTATTATTGTGAGCCTTTTGATGCTAGTCCTATTGGGAAGAGTGACCACTCTTGTGTAGTCTGGAAGCCCAAAACTCATAGCACTCATAAATTTAAAATAATAGAAAGACTATCCGCCCTTTGAAGGACTCCCAGATAAGAGCCTTTGGTAGATGGATTCAGTCCCATACATGGGAGAATGTTTTGGAAGCGAAGGGCACTCAGTGTAAGACCGATGAATTTTATAGCTATTTGGACCAGGCTATGGAGGTATTCTCCCATGGAAAACAGTCAAATCACATAATAATAATGATAAACCTTGGATAAATGCTAAAATCAAAAATTTGATATCACTTCGTCAAAAAAAATTGTAAATGGCAATATGAATCAATGGCGTCAATTACGTAAGAGGGCCCAAAGTGAAATAAAGAATTCAAAAACAGATTACTATGTTAATACAGTTAGACATTTACAGCATCGTGACCCACGCAAGTGGCATCACCAAATTAAGTTTCTCAAAAAATAAAAAAAATAAAAAAAATAAGAGTCCATCATACCCGTCCCAGGTATAAGTGAGAATGATCATTTCACCATTGCTAATCATTATTAAGGACCAGTTTGTTTCAGTGTCAGCTCATTTAAACCCACTCGATATCACCAAACTCAAATCCTACCTCCCAGCTTTTGGTAACAGGGCCCCCTCATTTAAACCCTAGGATGTTTATGCTGAAGTAAGTAAAAATAAAAGGTCTAAAGCATGTGGCCCTGATGGCATCCCACCTAAGTTAATTAAAAAAGCTGAGTTTAGTCTTTCGTTATCCAATATTTTGAATTGTTCATATTTATAGTATAGTTCCAATACAATGGAAAAAGGCGATTGTGATCCCTATTCCAAAAAGTCACCCTCCTAGAGTTGACAAATAAAGACCAGTGTCACTGACAGATTGTTTTGCTGAGATCAGCGAAAGATTTATTGCTAATTGGGTTTGAATGACATACGGGGCAATATAGATTTCAGCAGTTGGTAATATCCAAGGTGTCTCTACATCCCATTATCTTGTAAGCCTTCTTCATTTTTACATGCTAGTGCAGATAAAATCAATTATATTGGAACATTGGTTCTCACGGACTTCTCTAAAGCATTTGATATGGTTGATCCTACGTTGATGATAGAAAAGTTGATTAATATTGGAGTCCGAGGAACCATTGTTCCATGGTTGTGTGATTTAATTAATGGTCGTGAGCAATGTGTTCGATACCGTCAGTCCCTTTCTTAAAAGGGGGGGGGGTACCTCAAGGTACTAAAATGGGCCCCCTTGGTTTTCAAGTTATTATTAATGATGCGGCTGATGATGTTGGATCAAGAACAAAATGTTGGAAATATGTGAATGATCTGACACTTGGAGAAAACCGTACATACCCGCAGTGTTGTAATCTCCAAGGTATTTAGACAATTTTTGTCAATGGACTCTTGATAACAAACTTAGTTTCAATCCAAGTGTCAGGCCCTCCAGTTGTGTTTTAAACTTTTTCCACCAAACTATCCAAATTTGCACATTAACAACACTCCTCTTAAATTTGTCAAAGAAGCCAAGATTCTGGGTATATTGTTTGCAAAACAGCTAGTTTTAAAATCATCAAGAACTTCTTTCTGTTTATAAAGGTTATGTCAGACCACGTGTTGAATATGCTGGCTCAGTTTGGCATTCCTCTTTGACTGCTGGTCAGTCAAAAACCTTAGAACAACTCCAAAGGCGGGCATGTAGGATCATCCTTGGAAGGAATTTCACCTCATATTCTGATGCTCTCGATAAATGTGACCCTCTATCTGTCAGGAGGGAGTACCATTCTCTTAAGATGGCTGAAAAGCTTCCCCAATCTTCAAGAACAAGTGAGCTCCTTCCCCTACCAGAATTCAGTCTCACGGTCGTAACCTACGTAATGCTAATAAAATTACCCAACTTGCATGCAGAATGGCTCCTTTTCAGAAGAGTCCCATCCCATATTTTGTGAAAATATTAAATAAATAATTTTCATGGATCATCCTTCATGCCTTGCTATGTGTTATTCCTTGCCTTTTTATTGATAGTGGTGTTTGTTCTTTTTATTATGTCAAAATCAGTTCAAACGTTTGGAGGGTCTGTGTATAATGTACAATATGTATATTTCATAGAGACATTTGGTAATGTTTTAATGTTTTACTAATTCTTCTAGATTATATATGTATTTTTTAAATGTGCAATTCCATGTAACTTTATCTGCGGATCACCATATGTGAATTGAATAAACTGAAATAATAATAATAATAATAATAACCTACCTGAATATAATAGCGGGGGACAATGCACTATATACAGCCCTGTTAAGCACATATAAAAACTAGGAACATTAAAGCAAGGACTACTATTCCAAGAAACAGGGGTCCACAGGGTGAAGAACACTGACCCTATAAGCCATGGTCCGGAGGACCACTCATTTCTGTAGTTCGGTTAGGACTACTATTCCCTAGGAACCACAATCTCCTGACTATAGTTACGGGAGACTATATCTCCTGTCGCACCGGTCAATTTAAAGTTGATAAACGTATGGATCTATGCCATGAATAAGTTTGTCTTTATTGAAGACCATACTGCCACACGAATTTTAGGAGATTCGTATTTTCCGCCTCCCGCTTTTCTTCCTCTTTGACTTTTAAAATCTTATCCTTATCCTTTTATCTAGTCTGGTAAATGTTTCTATGCTTATACGTTGGTCAATGATAATACCTTTACAGTTTTGGCATTTGTAATTATTTTAGATATCCAGTATGTCGGTATATGGATGCAGATTTCTCAAAGAGAGAGTTGCGAAGGGCGATGCAATCACCAAGATCACTCCACGTGCCGATGTGACATAGAATGTATACAATACGGAGATTGCTGCATTGATTATAACTACACCTGTTTCAGACAAATACTCCAGAATTCTACAGCTGACGTCATGATAGCTCCAGAATTTCACCATTGTTATAACTCCCGGATTGAAAACGTCTTAGTAGTTGACGAATGTCCTTTAACATGGAAGGAAGGTTTCATCAAATCGCAGTGTGATCTGTTGAGAGACAGAATGCCTGTGTTTGACCAGTTTGGTTATAACTATCGTAACATTTTCTGTGCTCTTTGTCATAAGCGCAAATTACATAGCATTTATCCTTGGAATACAATGCAAAGCCGTTCTCGTAGCTGCACAAAAACTATAACCGGAAGTAAAGTTTTGGACATAAAGGTTGCAATTGCTGGTCCGAGATCATTTGAACATATTCAGCTCGGGAACCGTATACGTAGTTGTCACGATATTGCTTGCAAGGACACGGTAAATATATCAATTTCTAAAGCGTGCAAATCGTACTCTCTTGAAAGGTGTTACGCCGCCAAAAAATATAAGAATCCACATTGCGCGTATTGTAACGATGATACCATACCACTCTCTTGTAACGTCGCTAGGAGTCTATACCAAAGTATGTGGACATGGCGACCATTAACTGCGGAGACCAATATCGTGCAAATCGTATGCCTCCCGAGTGAAATATTTGACCCAATATCACAATTATGTCGAACGATTGAGTGTAGACCAGGGTATTCGCCATCTAATAACAAATGTATTCTAATAAACAAGACGACTTCTAATATTATAGACAATGAGGCATGTTCCAGGCAAGATATGTTGGTGTATTTTAGGAGTCAATCAACAATACATGACTCAGTTACATGTCTCCGGGAAAATCTTGGTAATCATTGGATGGAAAGTGAAGTTGATAGGGAGTACATCCATAAGGTGTCGGAATCCGATAAATGGGTGGCTTTTAAGTTTCTTCATGAAAAGAGTGTTGAGAAGCTTCGTGAAATTGAAACAATATTAGATGTTGAAGTAAAAGATAATAGGCGTCAAGGAAATTTTAAAGAAAAATTTTGTGCCGTAAAGGAAATAGAAGCATTTTTATCTTGTGATCAACAGCAATCTAATGTGACACTAGATAACTGCAATGAAGACATGTATCGCGGAACGCCAGATGATTTTTTGACTATTAAATTAACACATAAACCGAAGGTTATTTGGTTCAGACCATACGATATATACTTAGAGCCGGAGTATATCATTTACTACGAACACATACGGCTGGAGGCAGGGAGATTCCGTAAAAAAGAGGTTATTTTTGTTTGTGGGCAAGAAGTTCATGTTCCAGTACTTGACTGTCCTTTTGTTGTATTAAATAAGTCGGAGTATTCTGTCAACGTCAATGAAACTGTTTTGATATATGCCAGCAAGGAATTTTTGACAAACGAATTTCGCCTTTTGTCCAATGGTAAGGCACAGATATGCTATGATTCGATATCCAAAGTGTCAGGGCTTGAAGAAAAAATCACCAGTGGTAATACTTTTCCAGGGGCTCGTAATATTGTCAGTGTTGCGACCACTGTGTTTTCAGTTTGCGGGTGTATCGGAACTTTAGTGACATATTGTAAATTCAAAAGTCTACGAAATATTTATGGACAAGGAATAATGTCACTAGCTCTCGGACTCTTTCTGTCGCAATCCTTTACCATCCTGTCAAACCAATTACTGTTGTCCGACACGGCCTGCTTAATACTCGCTACAATAACACACTATCTCTGGCTTGCAACAGTCACGTGGACATCAATACTCGCTGGCATTCTATCTTACACATTTGCCTTGAAGAACACACAATTTGATAACACCATGAAATCCTGTATTTTGCAACAAGTTTTAGGTTGGAGTTTACCTATGCCCATCATAGTCACTCTTTTAACCCTTCATTTCTGTGAATGTTTTGGCAGCAAATTCGACCACGTATACAGCACACAAACATGTTGGTTACGCGCTGGCAATGTGAATCTATTCGCTTTTGGAATACCAGTCGCTTGCTCTCAGATAATCAATATCATACTTGTGATTCTTACTCTTGTGAAGCTTGCTAAATCCAGACAAACTTCAAATTTACTGCAAAACAAAAACATCAATGAACGGCGATGGAATGAAGCAATCATATTTCTCAAGGTAATAAAAAGATATAATTCAATTTCTAAAAATGTACAATAAAGGTTCAAAATAGAACTTTTTGTCCTGCATTTAGCACTCTAGGTTCTATAAAGAACCTTAAAAAATTTTATGAAGAACCTCCAAAATTTAAATAGGTCTGGGAACGTTCTTTTGGTATGTGTCCATGTATATTTTGAAAGGTTAAGGCAATTGAAAGGTAGAAATAACCCTTTTAGTTTTAAAGTAGTTTTTGTGCCCCCCAATAATTTCTTTGTGTTCTACCAAGAATCTCTGAAAGCCTCTGTAGCAAAAATGTTGTTTTTTTTTGCAGAACCTTATATTCTAGGAACCATTAAAGTTATGTTAATAAAGCACCTTTCAGAGGTTCTTAGTAGAACAGTTTTTATTTGGACACAAAATATTTTAAAACCAAATGGTTAGCACTTCCCTTGACGTTGCTAAACTTTTCAGAATAGACGCGAACACATACAAAAAGAACGTTCCTAGGTCTATTTAAATGCTGATGATTCTTCATAGAACTTTTAAAGGTTCTTTATAGAACTTATAGTGCTAAATGGAGGACAAAAAGGTTTCTATGTTGAACCTTTATTGGAACCTTTATATTTAAGAGTACAGGGTATTTCATATTTGATATTAACCTCTGTATATAATCAATGCAAACTCCATTAGTGTGTTCAAATTGCATTTTTGACCTGAAAAAATAGTATAGATTTTTGTACCAGATGGACAACACATGCCATAGAGCAACGTATCTAAAATCCGACTGTGGGGATTGTTTTATGAGAGGTAATAGGGGGCTCGATTTGAACAGGATAAAATTACAAAAGTATTAGAATTATGTGAAAATGTATGGCAACATATTTGTTATGTCCCACTGAGTAAGAAAATGTATAGGTAGCCCTTTTAACCACTTACGGTTTAATAGATATGAGCTAATAATTTTATAATGTTCTGATTTGCATAGGGGGTGTGTTTATTGCAAAAAAAGTGCAAGTATGAATTTTAGCCCCAGCCCAAAATATGGAGACACCCCTAACATAAAACAACCTACCTTTAAAAATAAAATTCAAACAATAACCCCCCTGTACATACCCCCTAAAGATTTTCCCACTAAACATAGTTAAACACCTGCTAAAGAAGACTGTAATTGTTAATTAGCCTTATGCTTTTCACTTGAGTAGTTGCAGTGAGTACAGTGAGTACGGTGAGCTCTGTGTGAAACCACTCAGGCGTCACAATTTGCAGCAGCTGTTTTGTCCCAATATTGACTGATTTAAAGCTCCAAATTATTGACAAAAAACACCAGTTAAACTCTTTCGGATGAATTGTAATTGTTATTACTTTGCTTTACTATAAAAAGCAGTGTGAATGACAGCTGTAGGCCTGTCCATTATCTCATTATTCAGAGATTTATTGATATAAATGATTGTGTGCACCTAGTGTATTAGCATTGTATTTCTAAGAAGCTTAAGTAGTAATCTGATCAATCTGATCCTGTATTCAGTTAAACAAGGTCACGGCCAATGTAGATGCCACTATGCAGGGATTTAATTTAGTGTTGATTTAATTCTTTAGTTGTAAAAGAGTTACTTATGTTTACCTAGATCATGCTCAGACTCGCTATTCTTGGTAGCCGATATCAGTTTGCCGTACAATTGTTAGTTGTATAGCTATTTTCTAACAAATACATTAAGACAGCAAAGCTAAAATTACTTTGATATGCATTAGTTCTTATCTTGAATACTGCTCAGACTGCATACATGCAGCTCCATTGCTAAATTCCTGAAAATGGATGTAATTTGTGATTAGCCTCATTTTTAAAACAACATTTCACAAAAGCTAAAAGACATGTACCATTGGTGGGAAGGAAATATATAACATGTCACAAATTGGCTGGAATTGAATAAAAATGTGTGAATTTTGGTAAAACTAAGCAACAATTCTGAAATCAGGAATAAAAATCATGAAATCTTGGTGATAGCATGTGTGATACTTGGCAATTCAATTTATCATTCACATTGCAAGGCTTCCGAATTTGGAAACCTTATATCAAAACTTTCAGAGGGTATGTACAGGGGGTTAGAATCGTCTGATTTCAGTAAAATTGATTTTTTCTAGTTTAATTAGGATGTCTCCATATTTTGAGCTGGGAGTTTCAATTTTTTTTAATTATCACACCCCCTAGTAAAATTCCTCTGTTCATTGTATATAATTGTAGCATGGTGTATGTAGTATGTGTCTTTAAGCAGTGCGTGCATAGTTATATAGCAACACGTGGTTGACGGCTACAAGGTCTGTGGCAGGTTACCACTTTCCTCCTTGAAAGGTCAACATCAAATGCCAGATGTTGAGAAAAATGTACATTACTATGTTTTCTATCAAAAATAAGTAAATAAAAAAATAATAAATGCACGTATTTATAGAGCGCCTTATACAATTAAAGCGGGGGTGGCCCCATTTAAGTCTATAAATTTTCCATCTTGATAGAAAGCTCTTCACTCCTGAGCCCATCTGTAAAGTTTCGCGCTGACATTTCAACCCGTTTCGAAGTGAGAGCTTCTTCTTATTATCGTGTCCAAACACTTTTTTTTTTTTTTTTTTTTGTAAAATTCCTCTGTTCATTGTATATAATTGTAGCATGGTGTATGTAGTATGTGTCTTTAAGCAGTGCGTGCATAGTTATACAGCAACACGTGGTTGACGGCTACAAGGTCTGTGGCAGGTTACCACTTTCCTCCTTGAAAGGTCAACATCAAATGCCAGATGTTGAGAAAAATATACATTACTATGTTTTTATAGAGCGCCTTATACAATTAAAGCGGGGGTGGCCCCATTTAAGTCTATAAATTTTCCATCTTGATAGAAAGCCCTTCACTCCTGAGCCCATCTGTAAAGTTTCGCGCTGACATTTCAACCCGTTTCGAAGTGAGAGCTTCTTCTTATTATCGTGTCCAAACACTGATTCTCAAATATGATCCAGCCAGAGATGGGTGAAACATCTGGCTGCTTCACTGATTTCCGCAAGGTCCTTGTTTGTGCATTGTTGCTCCAACAGTGGGCAGACCAAGAGATGTTCCATAGTCTGTGGTGCTGTTCCACAGCCACAGATAATGTCTTGATCTGCTTCCAGGTAGCCCCACTTCTGCAAGGAAACTTTAGATCGGCCAGTTCTGGTTCTCCATCTGTTGAGGCATTGCCATTCAGCCCATGAGGAGTCAGCTCCAGGTGGAAGATGCTCACCAGGTTCAATACCAATCGATGTTACTTGGTTGACAGCAAGTCTTTCTTTCCACAATGCGACTCTTTTATATTCCTTGGAATATGATTCAAGAGGTTGGACTTTGTTTAAGAAACTCTCTCTGGATTTAAGGCGGTTGGCAGCAGGTCTCTGTCCAGACATAGGGTGCTTCACATTAGATACTTGGCAGCTACGCTCTTGCATGCTCGCTACACTACGACGGATGGAGCAATTCCTGCTAGGATGTATAAGTTCTCCATTGGTGCTGGACGACGACATCCTGTGATAAGCCGGCAGGAGGCATTTAATGCTGAATCAAGCTTCTTGGCATGGGTTGATCTTTCCCATACAGGGCAAGCATACTCTGCACATGAGTAGCACAGAGCAAGTGCTGTCGATCTTAGGGTATGTGGGCGAGCACCCCATCTTGTGCCAGTGAGTTTGTTCAAGATATTATTGCGTGAACATACTTTACTCTTCGTCTTCTTGATGTTGCTCTTATAAGAGAGAGTGTGGTCCAAGGTAACTCCTAGGTAGACAGGGTTATCACAGTGCTCCAGGGGTGTACCAGACCAGGTTACATTAAGTTGACGTTTGGCTTCACGGTTGCGTAGATGGAAAGCACACACCTATGCCTTGGATGGATTTGCACGTAGGTGGTTTTCCTCGTAGTAAGAGTAAGTTCATCCAAAGCTTTGGAGATTCTCTCTTCAACAACTGTGAAGTCTGCATCTTGTGCACTAATTCCAAAATCGTCAGCATAGATAAAACGACAGGTTCCTGCACTTCTAGGTTGGCCGTTGGTATAGATGTTAAACAGGAGAGGTGCAAGTACGCTCCCTTGTGGTAGACTATTCTTGAGCTTACGCCATCGACTCTTCTTCGCTCCTAGCTGAACAAAGAACATCCTGTTTGAAAGCATTCTTTGATTAGCTCAGTCAGGCGGATATCCTCGGTGAGTTCCAAAATCTTATGGAGTAGGCATCTGTGATTAACCTGCTGATAGATCAACGAACACAACTCCGTTTACCAATCCCTTCTCAAAACCATCCTCGATGTGTTGTTGATTTGCCTGGCCGGAAACCTGATTGTTCTGGTATGAGCTGTTCGTCTATCACAGGTGCGATACGGTTGAGCAGGAGACGTTCAAAGAGCTTGTAGGTATGGCTGAGGAGTGATATTGATCTATAACTCTTGGGATTAGATGGATCTTTCCCAGGCTTTAGGAGTGCCATAACGTATGCTTTCCTCCAGATCTTTGGGAACCTGTAGGAAATAAGGCAGCAATTGTAGAGCTCAAGAAGCCATTCCTTTGCTACTGGACGAAGTTTTTCAGCTGCTCAGTTGAGATATTATCAAGGCCTACTGCTTTTCCTGGTTGAAGTTTAGCAATACCAGATTCCAATTCCTCCATGTTGAAAGGGCGGGTGAAACCAGGGTCGCCACTAAACCTCTTACGGTCTAGTTTGATCTTCTTGGGTTTCTTGCTGCACTTGCCATTTAGAAGCAGTTGGTGTGCAACTTGTTTGGGTGTGACATTTGGCTGGTGTGGAGGTTCTGTTGGATCCCCTTGAAGCTTTCGGATGGTTGACCATGCTTTCTTGCTGTTATGCGTCATATCGGTGGATTCAATTAAAGTATACCAGGTTTTGATCTTTTCCTGGGAGATCCTCTCCGAAACTTCTTCACCTTTAGCAGTTGTTTTAGCTGAAAAAGGATCAGCTTCAAACATGGTAGTATACTCTTGATATTCTTCAGCACATTCCATGGAAAGGCCTGGTATATATTCCTTCCTACAGCCTCTGGGTATGAATCTCCGGGCAGTCTTGTTCACTAGTTGGGCAAAATTGTCATAGTTATGGGGTTTTGGAGCAATCCTCTTCACGTTCTGGACCAAGTCATCAGTGAATCCGTGCCAGTCTGCTTTCCTATAGTTAAAGCGACGCTTAAAAGGCACTTTGTTTGGTCTTATTGCAGCGTTGACTTGGTATACTGATTGGTCGATGTTGAGTTAGTGGAACAGGATCCAGAACAATCTTGCTACACAAGTTAGAGATGTTTCTACTAACAATAGCTAAATCGGGGTTGTAACCTCTCTTCCAACGGGCACTATAAAATGATGGCGGCAGCTTAGAGTCATGAAGGAGACGTAGATGTTGACTGTCTATCCATTCTTCGACAGCTTGTCCGTCTTTATTAGTTTCACTGTAGCCCCATTGGGTACCATGGCTGTTGAAATCGCCAATAAAGAAGTGAGGTTTGGTGGGATTCCCGAAGCTGAATCGAGGGTGCTTGAAGTCTACTGATGGAGGTTTGTGATGTAACTATGACAGAGCTGAGCTCAATAGTGAGGACTTCGATGTTATTGTCAGCTTTGCTTCAATATGTGAGCCTGTTTTCACGAATATAGCACTTCCATACTGTCTATGTGGTCTTTCGATGGCTAAGATCATTCCTGGTATTGTTGGGCGATGGTTTTCGATTCCTCTGTGGGTTTCCTGCAGACATAGGACATCGCATTGGAGGTTGTTACACATATCAGCAATGATGTTACTTTTTGCACTAGAAAATTTCTCTACGTTCAATGACGCTATAGTAAAGGCAGACCTTAGAAAAGGCCTGCGATGGGGTCTAGTCATTATATGGGTATACTTGAGAAATGATGTTTTGGAAGACAGTGTTTGATGGTGTAGAGATCAGTTTCGCTGCTGCACTGTTAAAAATGTTCATTAAAATAACAGGGTTTTGACTGGCAGCTGGGACTCACAACAGTTAAAACGACGTTTTTTTTACAGGTATTTGCACGTTTCGAGTCCCTTTACAGTTATTTGCACGTTTTGAATCCTGGCTGACAGTTAAAACAACTTAAAACGCCGTCTTTTTAAGAACATTGGTGGGCAGTTATTTACGGGGAAGACCACAAGACGATTCTCTACTTCTCCCCTCATAAGTGAGAGCTAAAAACGTGATTTTGTAATCCTCATAGAGTACCGTACTGTGTAAAATTAATATTGGTCGACCAAAATAGGGCATATTTTCGCTGATAACATCCAAACTAAACATCCTTTAGCCCCTAAGATTTCACAGGATAAATGAGAAAAATAGTAGCTTCCTCTGATACCAATATTTTCACCGCTACGGGTAAAATATGCGGTCCCTGTGAACGAGACTATTATCGATCGGGCGATGAACCTTTAAGTCTCAAAGCGCTTCACATTTATTACGCTGTCACTAGGATAAATCACATTTTTTCACATATTGAAAATTCGGCAGCCAATAATAAGGGCGCACAGTATGACAGCTCCCCATTTACACCTGGTTGAAGTGAGACAAGCGAGATAAAGTGTCTTGCCCAGGAACACAACACATTGGCCACGGAGGGCTCCAACTCACAACCTAATGATCATAAGTCCTCAGTGCGCTTTTCCATTAGACCACACGTGCTCTCTCCACCCCATTTACGTGTCGTCTTGGCACACAGCGCCGCCCATTGTTGAATCACGGTCAGAAAGTAATTTGAGCCACCGCGACCTTGGCAAATCTTCACTGCGCTAGGGAGTTATCATAATCGGCTGAGTGTGGAAAGCTCCACGTACACATAGTGCACAGCGAATCGGCTATGTCATGGCAACAAATACATTTACGTATTGCCCAAAATTAAAAAAGAAATACTTCTCGTTGACTAATTCGCTTCAAATTTGGACCACATGTCGTATATATATATATATTTCTTCTGTACCCTGAAACGCGATGTCGCTTAGTGTGACCGTTCGGTCGTAAGAGTAAATTCAAAACAACGCTATCATTCTTATTTTCGGGGGTTCAACATGCATAGCGTTGATTTGGATTTTTTGTACATTGTACACTGACGATCACCGCAAAAGAGGGAGGTAGCGTTATTTTTCTTGTTATAACTAAAGGCAATTGCCCCTAAAAATTCCGTTATTTTTGAAAAGTGCAATTGAATGCAATTAAGTGACGTTAGGAACATACAAGTTTAAAAGTACATTCAAATGGGGGGGGGGGGGGGAAAAAAAGGGGAATTTTTTTTTTTTTTTTTTTTAGAAAGGGGGGGGGGGGGGGCATCAAACAGCGGAACGCCTGAAAATCACGCACCAGCTTTACAAAAATAAGGGTCTAATACTAGAAAATGCAAGACACTGTAACAACGTCTCGTGGACGCCAAGGTCAAAATACCATTTAAACACCGAGCTTTGTGCACAAATGATCTGAATTTTTAAATGAAAACAAAATTTATTTTATTTCTGTTTGATTGGTTCAAGAATTTGGAAAGTCCAAAAACAAATTACAATGGCAATAACAATCACCAAATACACTCAAACTTGCCTTTATAAATACTCAATACTTATTCTAATAATTTCTAATTATGTTTAGAATTAAAAGAAGCGTTTTTGCTGCAACGCATGCAAATTCATATAAATCCACGATATATAATCCAGGGGAATCTTCTTCAGAAATTAAGTTCCTTTTTCGGGGAAATCCTGACAATAGCTTTGTCCAGTAGTTCATAGTTCTATAGGACCCTTGACGACACAGATATTCAGCAGTATTCCACAAAATATGTCCACAAGTCCAATTGTCGTAAATGTCCACTTTTAGGACCACAAACTGGAATCATTTTTGGCTTGAAAGATGACAGCAGAAAATTAGATATTACATGTATGCTCCCGTGGTATCTATAATATTAATTGATCCTGGTATTCTGCGCCGATCTACCATCACTGGAGACCAATTCTACTGGCAATCTTCTTTTACAACATCACTGCTTATATATCTCTCAGCTAGATTCCCCCTAATATCTAAAATATTTATTACAGGAGCATCAAGCATAAACATAGCCTAACACTGTCCAATTTGATCACACACAAATCATCATAGACGTTACGTCATCTTACATTAATGACATCGTGAGAACTACTTACGTTACTCTAATCTATCTATAGTAGCTCTTCTAGAACTGTTTCCAAAACTTGGTGTAAACACCTTACATCATCGTCCAACTTAAAGGTGCGTACGATTGTCTTTGGGACCCCCTGATTTACCGGAAGTAGTATTGATTTTGATATCAGCCCTCAAATCCATTTCATTCCCAAGATATAAACAAAAAACAGCCGTTATAATGGTTAACCGGCAATATTAGCACAGTACTGAATAGGGCTTTGGAATATGCATTATTGCTTCTACTATCAAAACCGCAAGTTGTTTCCCAAGGTACTTGATGGGGCGTATGTGCAATTGCTAGGATCTCATATCAAGTAGAGAACACAATAAACATATATCGGAACAAGCATCTTTAAGCATTAGGGGGTTTCATTTTTCTCTTGCAGGATGAAATAAAGTACTTTCTCTGCCAGGAATCTTTTTTCCAAACAAAATGGAGAACTAAAATAAAAAATAAAATAAAATAGAGAAATAATAATATTTTAATCACAAAATGAAGATACTATAAAATGCGCACATAAAATACATGTGCCACGATATTCTGCTGAAGCCGAGGCAAATGTATTACACAGTAGTAAATACGTTCATGTAAGCACGAAGGAAATATAATTACAATTTGCATAACCTAATGAACTTAAAAGGAGAAAGATGAAAATAATTTAGGGTTTTTTTTTCATTTTTCTTTAATGGCAATATTCTGGTCTTAAATAGAGAATATATTAGTTGATTGCTTTATGGTATGGTAAAATTTAATTCCATAATTTCTAGCTTCATATTTGCACAATTGACTATTTTCTTCAAACCAATATCAAACGATTTGGGGAACATTGGCCAGTATATTAAACATTAAAATGGACAAATCTGTCTAATACGCATCTTATATATCAAGTGTATGGGATATTAAAAAAGTGGTCTGGAATGAATCATGGTTAAAGGGTAGAAGGTCAAAGGTCTATAAGATGGAATGCACAAATGAGTTAGCCTATCGTGCTAATTTACGTTAAATATAACAAAAAGTTAATGGTGACGTTCTCTCTGACACATTTTAATAGTTAAGGTGTCAAAGGTAAAAAGGTAAAAGGACGAATTTTAATCAATAAATAAGAAAGATCTTAGTGCTCTTTCCACTGAATATTAATGAAGGTCAACGGTGATTACTCTCCCTGACCTACGGTTTAATCAAACTTTAAATAGACTCAATAGACTCGCGGGATCGCATCAAGAAAATTAGCTATACAATCTTCTTTTTCACGGAAACACACACATATATACTCACGCACGCACGCACGCACGCACACACACAAACACACACACACAAACACACACACATACATGCATACGCACATAGTTGGGATTAAAGTGACATCGGTTGTAAGTTAGGTAAACTACATTGTTAGGTAGCTACTGATGACTATTTCATTTCTTGTTTCTTTTCAGGTTTCTTCTCTTCTTGGCATGTGTTGGCTACTGATGTTTGTTGCAAGTGCTGCTGATGTTGAGGTCCTCTGGTGGATTGCTATCGTTATCTCTTCACTACAAGGCGTCCACATATTTTTTGCTTTCGGGTTTAATGCAAAAACACGTCATATGTGGAAGGAAGCACTTTGCAAATAGACCACTATATATCACCAGGGCGATGACGCTCCTATCTTCAAATATAGGCTCACTTCTCTGATGGCACTCTCTGTAATAGGATCGCCAGACGTTCAATCAATCAATTTATCTATCAAATGTATTCATCTTCAGCATTACATACATATCAATTTACAAAATATATTGATAAGAATGACAAAACTTAAGTAATCAATGCACCATAATACATTATGAGTGAATACATTGCTAATGTGGGTGGATAAGAATGAGCAACTAAATTAAATGAAGAATAATACAAATAATATTAAAATAACACGCACGAACGCAAATAATATTAAATAACACGCACGCACGCAAATTATATTGTTAAAGGCCCCAAGAATTTGCAATAATTGTTTCACTTTTGCTGCTAACAGGGAGTTGGAATCATAAATTAGCACATAAAATATTGTAAATTAATCTAAGTAACATAATATAAAAATATAATTGGTTTTGTTGCATATCTGGTGTGTGTAGAACAAAAAGAATGGTTAAGAAGCTTCTAGAAAAATACTTAACTGAGTAGAAGCTGCTGGAAAAATATCACTGAACCATAGGCGGCGCCCTACGGCATGTACAGGCAGGGAGAAAGTGCTGTATCCATACAGAACACATGGGAACAGTGGAGAAGTTTCCAGTGTGTTCAGGACTTGTGATGTAATGTACTAAATTTAGTACATGACTCATAGAGACGGTGCTGGATCCTTCTAGAATTGTTTGAGAGGCTATATAAAGCAAATGAGAGAGAAGATGCAGGCAGAGTATCATAACATCATTACTCCAAGTACAGTGACATCCAGTTGCTCCAAGTTGATAGTGACAGTGACAGTAAACACTGTCTTCCATATAGTGGACATTGTCATAGTTGTCTTCTCTCTCCAATAGAAGTCTTCCGACGAGGTGTAGCCATCTTCGGTTTTATATTTCGTGGCCTCTGAGTTATCCAAGGATAAACAAGCTGCAGCACATTTGGACTTTATATTTAGTCGACCTCCGAGCTTCGGGAGTCATTAGGAGCTGGTTTTCTTCAGTAAGGACAAGTCGTCCGTGGACACGTCCCACTATTGGAAACTAAAGTTTTGCGCTGGAATATTCGCCAGGAGTCTTTGCAAGTTCTGCATCTTAATAGTAATCTTGCTGCAGCCCGCGTCGCGGCACACACCAGGTCGTAAGTCTAGTAGATTATTAATTAACAACTTTATTATAGATACATCTTTGATTATTGATACCTAATCGATGTTTGTTTTGATGAGATTGATTTAAGCACACAATTAAAATAAATACTTTGTTTTAGAATTTGTAATCAAGTTCACAGTGTATTGTCTAGTTATTCAGTAGTTTGAATCCGTAGTTTAGAGGTGGTTTTGGCCTTGGTCAAGTTGACCGTAACAATATTAAGAAAAAAATAGTCACTTATAATTTAGAATCTACGGAAGCGCATAAGGGCCATTCGAGATGTTGACTTGTCGAGTTTTACTAGCTCATTATCTCCCCGCACTTTGTTACCAAATTAGACCAAATTAGGCGTTCTTGACTTTGTATCTCTACATATTACATCAAAATGACGACTGGTTAAGTTGCAGGTAACTCGGTATCTCAACATCTTTTATCAAAATGACGTCTTGCTGACTTACAGGCAACTCGACATCTCGACATTCTGCATTAAAAGAAGGACTTCTTGAGTTGCATGTAATTCAATATCACCGCCATTTGTTTCAAAATGACGACTTGCTGTGTTGTCTGTAGCTTGGCATCTTAACATTTTGTGACAAATAATGTATTGCTGAGTTTCAGGCAACTCGACATCTCCACATGTTGCATCAAAATAACGACTTCTTGACTCGCAGGTAACTTGGCATCTCCACATCCAATATCAAACTTACGGAAGAAGTACCATCCATTTGTTGTCACGATAATTTATCTAGTTTATCTTGTCACGTCGACATTATGCCGACAATATTTAAGACAATATTTTTACTACGGAGCTCTATACCCGCCACATTTACCATGATAATTATCTCGGTATGTGTGCAAAATCTACAAACCTAACAAAATATATATCGCGGCAATTTGCCTTCTTACAGACAAGATGTTTAGACAATATTCTATATCTCGTATTTTATTTTTTTTGGAAGAGAAATAAAGTCTGTATAAAATGGTAATAATTTCCCCCTAACCGTAACGGTTTTCTGTAAAAGAAACAGACGTTTTCATTCATTCATTTATTAAAGGTTTATTAAAAATTGTCATTGCAGCACATATAAAAGCTGAATTGCAACAATTTGACAATATTATACACAAATAAAATCATTATATTAAAAATATATCTTTATAAGTCATTATATCATTAAAAACAAAATCATTTTATTAGAAATTAAAACAAATACATACACAAAAAACCCTCACAACAACCTATTAACCACCAACCACATCCACACACTCACTTCTAACACTAACACACAACACCATTTACGCTCCCATAGCATCTCTAGTGCTGGGACACAGCGCCACCTATTCCGTATCCGCATCGCTAATTGGCCAGCTATTCTTAGACATGCGCTACGTCATGGGACTCCCTAGCAGCCAAACGCTGTGTTAAAGGCTCTGCGATTAGCTTGAACAAGGAATGAAAAAACGGTTTCGTGGTACCTTGAATATCGCGAAATCAACGAATCAGGTGGTCAATCTGATGTTAGAAACGGGTTCCTGACAAAAAAGACCCCTTAGCTCACTATTTTTTGTAAGCCTGACGTATGGCATGACTTGACAGCAGCAATCGAGAATTGAGCCAGCTGATAAGAGCTGATAAGAAAAATGCTTGTATGGATCGTATTTTTCACTTTTTTTCGTATTTTTCCAAAAATAAACCTATATTATAAACTAGTCAGCTAACTAGACAATTAGAATAGAATATTTTGGTGCGTAAAATCGTAACGATAGGCCAAGTATTTTGCGCAATCTCAAGTGTACCGCAATGTACAAAAAATCTGAATCAACGCTATCTGACACTGTGTGTACGTGACGTGGAGTTTCCCACGCTTAGCCGATTATGTGTGGTTGATAACTCCCTTGCGCAGTGAAGATTTGCCAAGGTTTGCCAAGATTCAACAATGGCCGGCGCTGTGTGCCAAGACGACACGTAAATGGTGTGACAACACATATACCATTATATATACGTATTACATATACCAGAATATAAATTCACATAAGAACATTCATAGAAAATACATTAACAGATGTGGTCATTGTACAATTTAGTCATGAACAGTAGTGGACTTTGTTGTAACGATCTGTCCTAAATTTTGGCAGGGCACAATTTGTCTGAGTTTCGTAGTACTCTGCCGTGTTTGGTACCTCTCCTAGGTAGCACCCAGTTGTTGAAGCGCTCAGACGCAAGAAGAAGTTAAAAAGAAGCCCAGACAAAGTTGTTCACGCCTATCATGTAAAGCCTGAAGGGTGCACAGCTCAAGAGC
This sequence comes from Ophioderma brevispina, assembly GCA_023653785.1. NCBI lineage: Eukaryota > Metazoa > Echinodermata > Ophiuroidea > Amphilepidida > Ophiodermatidae > Ophioderma > Ophioderma brevispina. The sequence goes on along the minus strand of JAMKCH010049558.1, from coordinate 20,235 downwards.
TTCATGAGATCATCAGTTGGCAGGTTAAAGTGTTTGAGGAGCTTCAATAAATACAGTCTAGAGTTAGCTTTCTTAAACACCTCACAGATATGCTTACTCCATTTTAGATCTGAACTGACATAGACACCCAGTATTTTTGCTACCGAGACCTCTTGAAGTGGAGCTTGATCAATTGTAAGAGCTTGAACCTCATCTTGTTTCTTCAAAAAAGAAACTTTCATATGGGCACATTTAGAAGGGTTCAATTTCATATGGTTATTCTTGGCCCAATCACTGAATTTGTCAAGATGGTCTTGAATGGCTGAAGGTTTGTCACGTGATCTTGTCTCAATCAAGGTAAGGTCATCGACATATTTTAATGTGGTAAGGGCATTATCCGTAGCCGCGTCATTGACCAAAGTCACAAATCCAAGTGGGCCAATTCGTGTTCATTGTGGAACACCACCTTTGAGTTTTACCCACTTGCTACTATATCCCTTATACCTGACACACTGTTGTCTTCTATCAAGGAAGTTTGCAATCCAAGCAATAACTGATGAACGCACGCCAAGAGTGATGAATTTGTTAATTAAGAGATTATGATCGACTATCAAAGGCTTTGCTGAAATCAGTGATAACAACAGAGCTAACATGACCAGGTTTGTCTGAATTTTTTAGCAAAGTGTCCATCAGTTGAGATTACAAGTATGACCTTTTCTAAAGCAAGGAATATTCATGACATTTAAATACTCGAAAACTCTGAACGTCAATATTCATGTTTTGCTTTTTACGGATATTGTCCAAGATACACATTTTATTGTTAGGCTCATCGCACAGAAATTATGCACCTTACACGGGATCATTACCTGGTCAAGGAATAAACATCTATATTACCAAAAATCAACTTGATGGGTTTGTTTGTTTGTGGGTTTGTTTGTTTGTCCGGCTACGTGTTTCGCCGTCCTTTAACATACGGATATGAATTTTGGTATGGTGGTAGAGCTCCGACGTATGAGGTTTTTGGTCACTTTTTCGAGGGTCATTTGGGGTCAAAGGTCATCCAGGGGTCATTATTGGGTAACTTGGCCTTGCTTTGACGTACGGATATGAGTTTTGGTGTGGTGATAGAGTTTCGCCGTACCACTATTGCGGTCACGTTTTCTAGGGGTCATTTGGGGTACGCAGAGCGGGGGCGGCCGCGCAGCGCGGGCTGCCCGCTAGTTATGTCTATTTCGAGGCCCATATACGCGCAATGAGCATGAACAATACGGGATGTAGTCTAATAAATTTTCACTTTGACCTGGGTAAATAATAAACAATAATAATAATAATAATAATAATAATAACAGTACGGTGCTTATACAGCGCATAAACGTAAGAAACATCTCAATGCGCTGACATAATATTAACAGAGCAAAACATAACAAAAGCAGCAGTGATACACATTAAGAATAGGCAACTTGGAATTGATATGCTTTGAGTCTAAATTTGAACCGCGTTGCAGTATACACACAACCGAATGCAGTAAATCTATGTGTGTACATTGTACACGTCATGCATACCATCCTTGACCGTGCCGCAGCCTGACCCTGCTGAGTCATAACACAGTTCTGCGCATATAATTATGACAGCAATCAATACTCCCATTGCATTTCCCAATTCAAATTCGGTTCCACTGCCGAAAAATAGTCATGCATATTTGCAATGGCAACGTAGTGACGTGAATGTCACCCTCCATAGACGAGACAGTGTGTTCAGAATTGACCAAAGTGATACCAACACAAAGAGTACATCTCGCTAGTCAAATTATATCGCGCGTAATCTATGATTATTTAGGAGTACCTTTTTAACCCTAAATTTCTAGTATTGACTCATAGCACAACGTTGCTAACACAAACTAACACCACCACTCAGTCTGATTCGGGGGGGGGGGGGGGGGAGGTCGGATTTATTTGGCATCCCTCGGAAAATTAGCACTCTATATAAATGCCCAGTAAACATGTATATAGATTCTATGGTGTTAAAGGCTCATGATTCGGTCATTTTTTATAGATTCTATGGTGTTACAGGCTCATGATACGGTCATTTTCTGTCATAACTCTGCGAAAACGGTTTACTGCAAAAGGCCACACTCATAAAATGAATCTTACTACGTCAAACTTAACGAAAAATGCGATCAACTATGGACCAAATCAGGTATGAAAGGAAATTTGAGCAAAATGTGGTGCGATATGAACCAGATCCGTCAATACGTAGGTTTATTACGTTGTGTTGCATGAGCGCCGTATTCTCGTGTGTGTTTGTATATGTTCTGTTTGGACCGCGTGGAGTCAATAGGCGTGGTAGGACCCATAGACATGAGATAGAGACTAAAAATTGACTAAAGAATGTTCTCGAAGTCTAGGGATTTTTGAAATGGCGCGAAAGTGAATTTCAATGCATTTTCTCCAAATTTCTACGAAACTAAAAGTTCGCAGAACAAAATTGCTTTAAATGATGTCCTTCTTGCCGTATGGTAAAAATTGAATGAATTCATCAAGCGGTTTTGGCGGAATCCACAGCATTTAATGCCGATTTAGGGATTTTTTCCATAGAGCTCCACAGGAGCCTGGCAACCTCAAAAATCCCAACTCTAGTATCGAACATCGGGTGTCCTTCCCCCCTGGTCTGATTTGAATTCTGTTTGCAGCTTCCGGTAGCTGAGGCCATCCTGGATTTGCCAATTATCATTGCGCATACCACGTTTAAAAATTTCCGTAAATTAGAAAACAGATTTTCCGTAATTTAAGGAAAAATCTGTTTTAGAAAACCAAAAATGAAAAACAAAAAAAAACATAAAAACATAAGCTAAAAATGTTAATTTACGGAAATATTTCAAAAATTTCTGGGCAGCAATATTTCCAAATTTTTTTTTTTGGTTCCGTAATTTTAAATTACGGAAAATTATGTTAAAATTACATATTTTTCCATAATATGAGACAAATTTGTAAAAATTACTCAAGTCCGTTAATTGACAGAAATGTCTGTAAATTTACCCTAAAAATGACTGTCAGAATTCCGTAAAAATTTACGGACATTTTTTGAAAACAGTGTATATTTTGACCACCTGAGGTATGAAAGTCTCTCGGACGTCATGAACACATTGCCGAATTCCCGAAATCTTCCCAAGCTTCCCAAGTCTGATCGTGCTGCGGGCATTTTACCGAAAACAAAAATTGGAAGTACCACCAGGAGGGGCCAGGGTGTCCCGTCAAAGTCTGGAAGGTTTTTTTTACGGGGGTGGTTGCCACCTACCTATACTTTAATGTGTAAATTGCCCAAAAAATGGTACTATGTACTCGTATGGATGCTCTGGGAAGCAAAAAATTGACAGAGTGTATCTTTTATTATTGTTTACGCATGTCTGCTTAATTGGCACCCCAACATTGCCACACTAAATACTTCTGCTTGCATGAATGGCGAAAACCCCTTGATTTTGAGTTTAGATGCGACATTATTATATAAAACTTCTGTTATGACGTCTCTATGACGTCATATTGTTAAAAGAAAGATTATATGTAGCTACACACTAAGACACAAGCCAGAGATGGTTGTCCTTAATTACGAAAAAAAAAAATCAAATTTACTATAAGCCAAATTTAGGCAAAAAAAAAAAAAAATGTTTGATTGTCCTAGACGACTTTTAGAGTTGGGTCGTCGGTCGGAAAACTTTTTTTTTCTTTTTTTTAAATGTAAAAAAAAACTATATTGAAAACTGTTTGGTTGTATAATAAAGTTAATCAAACACTAAAATAAAGTTGATTCTTATTAAAAAATGCATCTTGGACATTATGAAACCCAACTAACATGATAAGAAAATGTTTAAACTCAAATCTTTGTAAGTTTCAGAAAGTAAAATTGAAAAAGAAAAAAATAAAAAGTTTTTTCTTTTTTGGAAATTTTCAAAATTCGGGTCGGTATTCTTTGCACAGTAAAAAGGAAAAAAAAAAACTTTTTCCTGATTTACAAATTAGGGTCGGTAGGATGAGGACAATCAAAAAATAGTTTGTTTTGGCCTTAGCACTGCGAAAAACTATCGAAAGAATGAAAAGAAATGATCTGCGGCTCCCACTAGCAGATGTGGTTCAATGATACCCAAGGCAGTCCATTCAGACCGAATGTTTGACCATCCTCAGTGTATGTGGCGTTCCAGAAACCATTGTCAAGGCCATAAAAGGTAATATACGACACCGGTTTGATCTATCGCTATATCAAACTGATGGGGAAACTGAACCATTCAAGATCTCAGCTAGAATTCTACAAGGAGACACCTTAGCACCGTTCATCTCATTACTGTCGCGTATTGCACTATGCGCTTCGCTCTGACAGGCATCCGAGACAGCAGGTATTCAGCTTAGGCTAGAAGGAGCAGACGCCCCTATGAAATCGTCTCGATGATCTGATTTGTAGCTGTCATAGCTCTCCTTGCAGCATCCGTCAGCAAAAGTCTGTTACAGAATACAAAGTGTTGAGACTACATCCAACGAGGTGACCTGAAATCTTGATAAAAGGAAAAACAAAACACATTCTCATCAACAGCCCCCTCACTCAACTAGCAGACGATATGGGTCGACACACCGTAATAAATGGAACAGAAATAGTTTTCTCAGAATATGTCAAAATAGACGCTTCAAAACCAGTATGGAAGGGATTTAAATTGATTTTTTGTTAGAACTTAAAATACCAATAGCACCATGTTCATCATTATTTCCACGGCGATGGTTGATGAAATTATTAGCTGGTGGGGTACATTCACTACGACAACTGGATCATTCTCGGCAAGTTCATTAATAACATGATATCAACATCATGCTCAAAGACACACGCACCCAGTTCCCTAATAACGAATTCCCGAGACACGGTCCAACAAAGTGACTGTTTTATTGGATATGGAACGAGCATTCCGGGGCGTCCTGCTTGAGGAAATTACTCTTAGCCGACTCACTCCCCCACCAATAAACAAACAAAAACTAAAGAATTGGTCGGCATCGAGGAATGTTATAGTATCAACATTTTGTGGTTAAAATTATTATTTTATCTTTCTATTCTACTTGAGAAGACATTTCTCACAGAGAAAGTACTTAGTTTCATCATACAAGTGAAAAATGGAAAACCCCTGATGATGAAACGTGGTTATGCTTAGACATTGCCCAGGAACCTTGGTGAGAAGTGCACAGATTGAATATCCAATAAGAATTCATGAAAAGCTATAACGCGACCTTGGAAAAAAAAACAGTCATTTCAAAGTATGACTAGATTGTTTGTCATACACCCTGTAAAAAAACACCGCCGGGCACTCACTGAGCGCCAGTTTAACTTAGATGTTGACTAGAAATACTAGAAATGGATAGTTTTCAAGTATGAATGTTAACCCCTCGTAAAATCTAAAAAAACCCAAAAACAATGAAAGCCTATAGCATCAGCACAAACAGCTGGTGCCAAGTCCAAGATTTGGATTATGTCTACGCACAGCTCTACGGATGCGTAATATCACACACCGCTGTAGAGAAATCTTACTGCGAAGCGAGAAATTCAACGACACTTTCGTTGATGCACTCTATACAATATATGGTTAGAGACCTATAGGCTGTAGGCTCAGCCCAAGTTTTCTCCCCTCACTGCTTAACTGTATAAATCCCATTGGCAGGAACGGCATGATCTTGCATTTACTGCCGATATTTGCATAAGGTGCTGATGGAAGTTTCTAATTTTTACAGGATAAGAAGATAGTTGTCTAGGCTATATGCTGATAACAAAAACATTACGGTTGATTGATCCCAAAGAGGTCGCAAGTCATGAGAATCACAGCACGCAATGGTCTCATGTTTGGCTTGCACTGGTGCTGCGTCGAGATATGGTATATTCCATATATTTCAAATACTTGTAATTTTCGATATTGAAAATTAGTAGTATTTGAAATGTTACTATTTTTGATATCGAAATTCGGTGGTACTTTGTATATTACTAATATTTGATATCAAAAAGTAGTAGTATTTGGTAACCCCCAAATGTTGTTAGGTTTTCCTGTAAAAACGACCGTGCACATAGTGTTATTGGTTACGGGCTCTCGATAATATTCTGCCTTAGCTTCAAACGAACGTAGGGAGTACCTAACAGAGATTCGAAACAAGCTGTACTCCATTGTTAACAGTCGAGCGTATCGAAACAGGTATGGTTCGGCTTGCAATATAATTTGGCCGCCACGGAGGCACTGTGAGCACCTTAAGTTTTTATATGAGCGAGTTCCTGAAAATCACGCAATTTACTAATTTGTGGCCACAGATTACAAAATGTTATTAAAATGCATTTAAAAAAAAAAAAAAAAAAAAAAAAGTCAAAATTAAAATACAATGTCCATTAGACTAATTCTGTTAAAAAATAAGAGTTTGAGAAATAAACTGGTCCAAATTTGTTAAAATCCCTTGTGAGTATGGAACGAGAAAACAAAAATACATGTTAATAACTCAGTATCTTTGAAGGATATTCAAGAATGCATTAAGACATTGAAATTTGAGCAAATTCTACCTATTAGTCGACAAATCAGTGTACAAAATTGGGGTCCACTTTAAGTTATTGCCATGCTTTATGAAAAGTCGTTGCGTACTAAACGGGTGTTTCAGGCGTTTTGACAAAATAACACACACGTGTGAACATCATTGATTTAAAAATAGCCAGCCAAATTCAAATCTTGGGTTTATACATTGAAAGTATGAATAACGATAACTGCTCTCGCTCAGTCGAGGGAGTCGTTGAATTAACATAAGTAATTATCGTACCAGGACACTGCACGCTGCAAAACAATCATTGATTACTGATTCGAATCTCGTTCGGTATATTCGTTGCATGTTATTTCTCTTAAAGTCTGAAACACATACCAAAAAACACATCTTGTTAAAAAGGAAGTCACAGGACAATAAATTATCAAATACTGCAACTTAATACATACCGTTAAGTATTGTGCCGATCTGTAGATATTTTTAGTTAAAAGGAATAGAGAAGCAGTTAAAAAAATGCTGAAGTTAACTCGTGAATTTACAAGTTTTACTACATCACAGTGTATCATTAGCACTGAAGAATCATGTATGGGACAGTGTCTGTTTTTGTTAAACAAATATGTGTTGGTGTTTAAGCGTTGGTATTACTTACACTTAGAGTATGTATGAGTTGCGGTGTTTGTATTTTTTTAATATGTTTTGTGTGTAATGTTTGTTATACTAACCCTAAACATGCAAAACGTTGGAATATGCAGGGATTTTTTGGACAAATATGTGTGGTGTGTAAAGTGTTTGTCTATTTTTATTTATTTAATCGGATTGATTCAAAGAAAGGCCTCAATACAAAATTTCATTGGGTTTCAGGAAGACTGATAACTAATTACAGTAATACAAGGATACAGAAAAATAAGTTAATAAGTACATAATCTTACAAGACACATATACAGGTATAGTGCCTATTTAAGATCATGTATATATGACAATCATCAATAACACTGTTAAACTTTGAAGAATGGGAGGTATACACACACAACACGCATACACACATACCTACATAAACATACGGTACAACATGCACACATAACACAATGCATGCGTGTACATCACTACACACCCCCACATATGCATTACCAATCAGAGACACAAATTTCTATTGCATTTACACATTAAAATATGTAACAGGATATCCTGTGGTTATGGCACTTTTAAAAAGTAAACAAACTCAGGCGAATATAATTTATTGTGCCTTTTGATGATTATTCCGAGTAACAGCTGCTCTGTACTGCAATGTTCTTACAGGCTTGTTATTCCATGATGGAATGATCAAAATGTTCTGAGCCTGACTACGAGTGCCTTTAGATTGTGGACACTGGTAAAAAGTAAAATTAAAAACAAGAGGAGAGATAATCAGGAGGAAAGGCTTAAGGCATTTAAAAAGTTAAATAAGATCTGATAATGCCATTTCTCCTCAGATTAGTACAACCAAGGTCTTTCATCCTTTTGTCCACCGAGGTTCGAACGTCTGCAGACAAAAGGACAGGGCAAGTCTGTTTTGCAAAATTTGGAATAGTTAATTGGTGCCTAGTATTGAAATTGGACCAAAGGAGAACTGCAGTAGGTCAAAATGAGGAAAGACAAGGCTTTTGCAAGCATAGGACTTGTAGTTAGAGGAAGAGAATGCTTAATTCTTCCTGCATTACACCCAATTCTCTTGGGACACATTTGAACAGACATTCGCATTGATTGCCTCAACAATAAAATAAGGATCAAAAAGAACACCCAAATACTTGTATGAATTGACTCTTTCAATAGGAAACATTGTCAACTTACGGAAATATTTTTATAATTATTTAGTGTCTGTTGATTTCCAAACAACATGAATTTAGTTTTTTTTATGTTCAAGGCAAGTTTATTTGGACTTAACCAATGGAGCAATTTTAGTCAAGTTAGTGTTAAGCTATTTTGCAGGGTGATTGGGTCAGAGAACTGACTAAACGGGTAGTGTCAATCTGCCATACATAAACACATTTGCATGAAAACTGATTCAGGTAAAGAAAGTCACAAAAATTATAATAAAAGGGCAAATGAAAGGGATCCTTGAGGGGTGATCCCAATATCCATATTCTTAAAGTTTGAAAGTACAGGGAATTATATTAACCAGCTTGTGATCATCTTTTAGATAAGAATTAAACCAATTTAATGCATTACAGTGATACCATTACTTCTTGATTTACTAAGAAGTAGAGTATGATTTCCAGTATCAAAAGCCTTCTTTAGATCTAAGAAGTTAGATCCTGTTACGTTTCCTATTCATTTAGGTTATTAAGGATATGATCAATTACATTTAAAAGAGTAGTATTCGTTATGATTTTCTCTATAAAAACTGACTGCCACTGATTTAAAATGTTATTATGAGTAAGCTAATTGTAAAACCTGATCATGTTACAGCACACTCAAGAATTTTTGATTAAATAGGCAGAAAAGAAATGGGCCTTATAGTTGTTAACCTCACTTTTGTCACCCTCCTTGAAGATAGTTGTAACCTTAGCTTTTTTCCAATCAGATGGGAAAAATGAAGTGATCAAAGAAAGGTTACAATATATGCAAGTGGGTAACAAATGATTGGTGCTGACAAAATTGAGGAGTTTCATACCAACATTATCAATACCTGTTACCTTTATTATAGGTTTTCCCAGTGATTTTTCGAACTTGTTTGTAATTGATTTTAATAAAACAGAAAATTGGATTTAGTCCTAAAAATGTGAATCGCGAGAAAAGCAAAACGATTTAACTTCAGTAAAACTGCTGTCATTTTTGTGTCATTGTATTTCAAATGTGTTGTGTCGTGTATTCGTCAAAATCCGTTGCCAAATCGTCCTGCGGGGCGATGACCATGATAGAAAAAGCAATTTAGTCTTGTATAATTGATTTTAAGAATTCTTGTCTTTCATATGCGTCGGGTAACATAAATGAAATAAAGTGCTGACTGATTTCAAGATTTGGTTATCACCTTGCAGGTCCAAAGTCATACCGCATGTAAAAAGCGCCTTGTCTAAGAAAAAGTTGCGGGTGGGGTTTCACTACACTGTAAACAAATGAGAGTGCAAGTACAGGAGAATACTGTAAAAAAGCTTAAAAATTACAGTATTGCTGTAATTTGGAAACAAAGGAAAGTACGGTAAATTTTATGTCCAATATTCAGCCTATAATGACAAATTGAGCTTTGTTCGAATTGATGAGTAACAATATTATTATGCACCGATGAATCTTCAATTATACGATTAAGTACTAAATTTAAGGGACAAAAATACTGTAAATTTTACAGGAAAATCCGGCAGCAATTCTGCCACAACGCCGTTAAAATATAGCTTTTGCAGGTTTTCATTGAAATGTACTGTATATTTTACAGTTGATGTAATTACATTTTACAACCAAAACTGTCAATTTTACAGTACATGTCCACTGCAAAAAAATGTGGATAGGCCATAAGTCGGGTGATCGTCAGTGTTTTTTTACTCTCTAAACGTAAAATCTCTGTAATAACTCACATAATATATATGTTTTAAGTGTTCGATTAAATTATGTTTGCAGTATACTTCATTTTAAGTAATTGTGGGCAGAATTGCCTTCCAGGATTTTCTGTAAATTCACAGTATTTTTTTACAGTGTATGTTATTTTTAAGACTGCTATATCTATGTGGTGATCATAAAAAACCCCCCCCCCCCCATAACAAAAATGTGTAAAATTACGCCATTGATTTTAAACGGGTTAAGCCAAAATAGTCAACATCAGAAAAATTAAAAGTACAAAGTCAAACAAAATAAAACAACCATATTTTTTCAAGATTCAAATTTGTATATCGAATGACAATTTTTTGGTTTATAATGTTCCTTATTTAACAAATTGGTAAATTCACTTATTTGCGTAATTTAAGGCGAAAAGGACTCAAAAACGATAAGGCAGAAATTAGACGGTTTGAAGATACATTGGAGAGAAAAAATATTTCAGAACCATCCCCAACAGAACCAATTAATGTAATAAAATAGGCTACACCACCACGTGACTAAATTGAAAGAGACGATAATGAATATCAATGACAAATGATCGAATTGCTTTTTTAATACGCGGTCTTGTATTGACGGCCGAATTCGACGAGCAATTGGACGAAAATCAATGACACAAAGTCTTTCAGCAACCCAATACAAGACACAAATTGAATATCAGTTACCGAAATATTAAATTGGATTTGTGTTTCTCCGATTCACATTTTTAGGACGAATCCAATTGTCTGTTTTATTAAAATCAATTTAAACAATGCAGAAATTAAATGGGAGAAAACCTAGATTAGACAAAGTTTACAGTCTGATCAAATACAACACAGGAGGTATAATATCAAAAATGAAATAGTGGTAATCTCAAGGGTTAGAGTAAATTATCACAACTATTATAGGTTTCCCGTTCGGTGTCGCACAATGTTCATCCGAATCAACCATTCTTCGTTCAAAATTCGTCCGAAACAAAATCGAAAATGTACAGTTCCAAACTTGATTTCGTCTTTGGACATCCCAAATAGTCGATGATCCAGCGATTTCAATCTATGGTATGGTCATTGAGTTTCGTCCCGTGATTCGAATTTAGTCCGAACTTCAAAACGGCGATAATGGTAGTTGGGATTAAGTCTTTGGTCATTGGGTTTCAACGATTGCGTCTTTTCAATTCGTCAGGTGTTTCGGGCAAAAACCAAATATATATGTGTGCACAACTTGATGCACCAAAAAATCAGCCAGTTTGTGTTAAAGCCAAACATTGATGCTTCCACTAAATTAAACAACAGTAAAAGATGTTTTATCATTTGACATGAGATAAAATTAAAAAAGCATTTAAACATAAATATAAGATCCAATGTTAAATTGACTTGAGTTGTCACTACCACAAACTTTAGATTTGATTAAAATCCATGTAATTGAGAGTGCACCCTCTCTTGGTGATACATCACAAAAAAAAAAAAATGCCGTCAAACAGTCACTTCCGATCCTGTTAAGAGCCATTTCAAATGATAGGCCTTAACGCATGCATGATACCCGCCCAATGCAGGCATATACGACGAATTCGAATTGCTAGTTTTATGAATCCGGATGACCAATGACGAAATCGGTTTGGCCATGTACGACGAAATTGTATAACCCGACGATTTGAATTAACACGACGAAACCGTGCACCATTGACGAGTTAGAGGCACCAAGGTTGAAGTTTGTTTGACCAAAGACGACCTCGAGTTTGGCAAATGTAAGTTTCGATTTTTGGGACGAATTTGACTAAGCAATTGTTGAATTCAGATGAACATTGTGCGAAACCGAACGGGACAAACCTGATTATTATTTATTATACTAAATTATGGCCCAAAGTTTTACCTATAGAAGATGAAAAAACCATTAAATTGATCTGGCAATCTCCTTATCATCACAAATAAAACCTGAATTTGTTTAATATTAGTTACAGGTGATGTATTCTTTGGAATTAATTTCGTTAATTGTACTCCAAAGTTTCCTAGGATCCTTAATATTTCATTAATAGCATTATTGCAGTAGTTCTTTTCAATGATTTCCTAAGTTTATTTACTTGGTTTCTAACTTTGCCTAGCCATGCCCAGTCATGTGGTCATTGTTTCTAGAGCCTTTGAGAAGTAGTGGTCCCTGTTTTTGAAAGTTTCATATATTTGGTTGTAATCCACTCAGGAAGTGAGCCCTTGACTTCTTTCTCCTTCACAGGACAAGTGTCCCACAAGCCTTGTCAAACAAGTCCCGAAAATGCAGGAGGCATTTTGTCAGTGAGTGGTCAGATATCCCACACTGTGAACACCAGGAGATGAATTTTAGATCGTTGAAACAAAAGCCAGATCAAGAATTGTTTTGGTTAGTTCGTTATTCTAGTGTAGTCATGAATGAGCTGCCTTCATATTACTATGAGAAGCAAGAGTGTTTTCAAAAAAAAAAAAATATTTTATTAGAGTTAGGTTTCTTACATTAATCTAGTTAAATCCCCAAACAATAATAACATCATCATAGTAGGTGTGCAGTTTTGGAAAATTGAATCTAACTGGTCAATGTAATCAGCAGAAGGTGGGGGGGGGAAGTTCAGGTGGTCTATAAAACAGTACCAATGAAGGATAGGCTTTGTGTGTGGTAACTTAAGAGTGAAATTCTGAGAAAACACAGGCCAATATAGCCAAAAATCAAGGATAATAGAGGGTCAGAATTTTGTACTCAATAGTTTGTTTCTTTTATTAAGTTCCCCAAAAGTATTCACAGAAATGGTAATGAAAAATCGAGGGCCCCCCCTACAGAAAGTTAGCAGACCCCTAAAATGGGCTCCCAAAACCCCTGTCAAAAAACCTGAAAATTTATTTTTGACATATTCAAGCAAAACTGTTTGAAATATAAAAACAAATGGAGCAAGTCAGTTTTTCTCCTCATGTATAATACTGGTTTATGTCATGAATATGGATAAAAAAATTTAAAACAATGATGGAATGTTCCATTTTGTTGTTGAGGGGTGGGGCATTTTTCTGATTTATAAATTTCGTTCAAAATTTCAATTTTATGGCCAATTCACTGGAAATTTCAAAACTTTCAGATCTTTCAATGTGTTTATTTTTTTACCAAATTTAGCTCAATATTGCTTATTACAAAAAATGCATGAAAAATCACGGAGCCTTGTCTTGTATTAATTAATGCCCAAATAAAACAACGTACATTTTGCCACAAACTCATCAAAAATGGCTCTTTGTGTTTTAAGGCACTTTACTCATAATTTTATGCCAAAACAGTATCAGTGTATAATAAAAACTCACACCATTTGACTTCGTAAAGATTGTCGCTTCATTCAACCAGTTTTATGTTATAGACTATTCATTATTTGATGGGGGTGTTGCAACAAATTGAAAAATGACTTTATTTTGTTCATAAAGAACGGGTTTATAAAGAAAGTTCCCATTTTAACGAGAATGAGGTAAGGTGCGATAGTGGTTCCTCATATTGGATGATGTCAAAGGTAATTAGACCAAGGTCAAAGGTTCATCTGAGGTCATGTTGTACGCATGTATGTGTGGTATTCCCGTGTGGTAGATTTTGTTTTTTAGGTCTTCTTCGAAAAGTTGAAGTGCGAGTTAAACCAGACTTGGGTTAGGGTGCAACAGGGGTTCCTCCATAATGTGCGTCTAGGTCAAGGTCATGGACCAAGGTCAAAGATCATTGAGGTCATGTTCCAGGGATACCATCTTCATGTGGGATGATGCAAGTTACTTGCAGTATTTTGTTAATTATAATATAGCACAAATATTGTGCATATAAGGCGCGGATCCAGGGGACGGAGGGGGCACGCGCCCCCGGTAATTTTGCCAATTCTTGAAAAAACAGCACATTTTGAGCTATTATGGACGTTACAGCATTCAGCCCCAGAGTAATTTGACATTTTTCAAATCTGGATCCACCATTCATATGCTGTGCAAAGTTACGTGAAAACTGCGGAGTATGCATGACTAATTTTCTATTTGTGATTTTTTTTCATGTATTCAATACCATCATAACCTCATCTGGCAAATGTCTCCATATCAAGGTCTGAGGTCAACTGAGTCAAATTGTAAATAGGGTTGTCGTGAACTTTTTAGGTAGTGAAATCTAAATGCGATCAATCTAGGGTCATGGTTGAAGTTTTGAACTGCCATATGTAAATTAAGTCAAAGGTCCTACCTTGTAAGGTTTAAAGGTGACATGTCAGGTCAAAGGCATTCAAGGTCAAGTTTTAAATACGGTGGTCAGTTAACTTTTTAGAGTTGAATCCAATTGCAACCAAGGGAGCCTTGCCAAACGTTCATAGTTAATGAGGCAGAGGGGGTCGCATGACTTGAGGACAAGGGTAATCAGAAGTTTAAAAAAAAAAGTAACAACACCATTAGGAGACGCTAGAAAAGGCTTACACGTGTTCGAGAACTGCCCTGTATGCATACCACTCAATATATTAGTAGGACTACTTCACAAAGGAGCGGCAAAGGATTGATAAAATCCGAAGAGTGGTTTTGTAATACTACTTTATAATGTATCTATGGCATTGTATTATTAACATGTGCATTTTCCCAAATCTGTTCACTAACAGGTATAGACAGGAGCGGCTTCAGTGCTTTACCGATAAAATCTTTATAAAAATGTAAATTGTAAACGTTCTTAATGTGGTTACCCAAATTTAACATGATTCCGAATGTGTTTCTCTACACCGTAATAGCCAATAATTAGTAAAGCAACAACAGACACATTTTTGAAGAGCGCTTCCATTTTATAAAAATTAGAGATTTTGCCACAGTTGTGTTGAAATTGTTTAGTAAAATACTACGTTGCGAGGCAGTATGCTCAAAAATGCGTATTTGTCATAAAGAAGCGATTTTGTAAATTAGAATCGGATCCCTGATATGAGCGGAGCTGGAAAACACAAATGTACGTCCGTCCATGAGAAATAGTGTCACCTCACGGAAATGATCTCTACCTTGACTTGCCTGACAGACGAACAACTAATGGATGGCATAGACACGTGCATGGTGCAATTTCCAGGCTATTTCATATTGGAAGCGACGTTCAGCAGCCGTTGACTTATTCTCGATATCTCCGATATAATTATTCTAATTACAAAAATTCCTCCTTTGAGACCATAGAGAGTTTGGAAAAAGGGGCTATACAATTCACTGTAGTGTTTACTAGTCACATTACCAACGCAAACTGTGAAAATTTAAAATTCCCTCCAATTATCTGAAATTGGGGGCGCTCTTCACAAAATTGTGCTGTTTTGCCGTTAAGCTGAAATTGCTTGCCTTTTTTCTTATTCGGTATCGTTGTAGGGGAACTGAAATGTTGGTTTTGTGCGCATTTGACAATTACAATATTGACGTTGTGTACTGTGTATAGTATAGAGGTGTTTTTTGCTGTAGGCTAAGTAGGTGGTTTGTTTGCTTTGAGGTGCAATGATTGTTATGTGAGCATGACAATGGTGACTTGGAACCGAGCCGCTATGTATCATGGGTAATGCCAATTTGCACCTGTGACCAAGTATATAGTCTAGGACCCAAACTTTCAGCCCACAGATTACCCATTATGGTTTTGCGATTTCGACAATGCACTTACATTGGTGATCGCCTATATGATATTAGATTTTGCAAGTGCAATAACTGTGGCCGCTTTGTTAAATTTGAAAGGACCCAAAAAACATAAAAATAAGGTATCGGCCCACACACCCAAGTAGAGTGGAATGTGTACTCTGCAAAATTTGGTTGTATCTTTTGTACAACTAACCCAAAACTATCCCCAAATCCCTAAAATTACATAAAAATCCAAAATCTACTTTTGGGTGCAAAAATTATTGGATTTCGCCTATACCCACTTTTGCCTGTTGAACTTGACAAATTTTGGGAATCAGTTAGACTTATGAGCATTGGACTCCATAAAGTGTGGTAGTAATTATTTTGGTGTCAATTAAAGAAGAGATACATAGCCTCCACTTGTATAAAATCATAGCAAATTCACAAAGGGGTGGTTAAACTACCCTGGTAAACCGTGTACACAAAAATGCTTGGTAAAACGAGGGTAGTACATACGTAGGGAAGAAGTTCAATGGGACAGGTGTTACGGATTAACCCCTTATAATATTATTATACAAAGCTTAAAAAGTTAATAAAGTTACTTTAAAAATTTATTTATTTTTTTTATTTTTTTTATTTTTTGCTTTTTTTAAGTTTTTTATTTTTTTCACAAAATTCAAGGGTTTTTATAATCCCCCCTGTGACAAAATGGATGATCCAAAGTTCTTATACTACCTCAAAGCTTCTGTTTTTTTTTTTTTTTTCTATCTTAACAAGTGGAAATAAAGACCTGACATTAAATTATTAAAGGCTTTTGCAAAAAAGATGCAGGTAAATCTCATCTAAGAAAATGTACATTTTGCCTTGTTGGAAAAGTAATATTTTAAACCAGATTGATTTCCGGAAACCAAAAGAGGCTACCATGTTTTTATTTCTATTTTAATTAAGTTTGGACGAACATACCCTTACTGTTGAAAATGAAAAAGAAAAAAAAAGATATGAAAGTTTTCATTTGTTCTTTGAAAATGGCTTAAATGTAGCTTGTTTCACACAATTTTTTGATCAAAGTCAAATTAGATAAACTCCCCTGTCAAAAAATGGAATTACCCAATGATTATTCTCTTTTGATTTTATATTCTTGAAGATAAGAGATTGACGTAACATCTGCTAAGTACTTTATGGTTACACATTAGTCTTCCTTATTTTAAATGTCCTGAAAATGCCATAATATTGGTATTTACACCATGAAAAAGGGGTCATCGGGCCCTATTTTAGGGGGGTCTTGTAACTCAAGCAGGGGGTCATGAAATTTTTTAAAATTTGGAGATGCATAACTTGGACACTACTAAAAACCTTAAAAAACCTGATGAAATCTGTTGACCCTCATTATACCACGTCCTGCCTGGTTCTCTCAGAATTTGGCTGTTAAGTCTACCAAAGTGCTTCAATGCCATTGTTATGCAAATCAGAATTCTCATTGAATACACACCTTAGTGTTATATAGCAACAAAAACCACCACCATGCTCCATGGCACTCTATTAGTATACATAAAGTGTACCATCAATAGAAACCTCACTGTCCATTTATACCATCATTTAACCAAGCTCAATAACACATAAAACATCAATACTATTTTGGATGTAATAAACTAACACTTCAACAGTATGTTTTGTTGTATATCTAACATTCAAATGTATGTTTTGAATGGGCTGGATTTTGGACAAATATGTTTGG
Source organism: Ophioderma brevispina (assembly GCA_023653785.1). Taxonomy (NCBI): domain Eukaryota; kingdom Metazoa; phylum Echinodermata; class Ophiuroidea; order Amphilepidida; family Ophiodermatidae; genus Ophioderma; species Ophioderma brevispina. The sequence goes on along the minus strand of JAMKCH010049558.1, from coordinate 2,866 downwards.
TGTGTAAGTGTTTGTATACTAACACTTAAAACATGTAGTGTTGCATGTGCTTGGATTTTGGACCAATGATGTGTTGGTGTGTGTTTGTATATAACACACTAAACATGTATGTGATTGCACGTGCTTGGATTTTTGGGACAAAATATGTGTTGTGTGTAGGTATTTGGTATACTACCACTTTAACATGTATTGGATTTTTGGACAAAAACATGTAGTAAATAAACGGAAAATCGGTTTGAAATTTTACAGGTAGACTGAGGCAAACCATGCATGAGAAAATAGATCTTCAAAAATAGTTTGATTGAACAAATTGTCCAGGCAATGTTGGGATAATTCGTATTTGGATAAAGATATAAAGCGTTTCGGGAACAAAGTATTAGTGATGCTGTCAAGTTGAAAGAGCTTGACCTTCAAAAAGAATAGAATTGAAAAAGTTGGAGATGGAACAAAAAGGCAACGAAACTTGAATCGAAAAAGGAAAATTGCAAATGCAGAAAAGAAATGCAACAAAAAGAGATAGACTTGCAAATGCAATAGATATGAAAAAGAAGGAGCTTGAAGCTCACAACTATATAGAAGAAACATTGAAACAAGCTAGCTCGTCAGATTCTTCAAGCACTCTGGTTTTGATGCGGCGAAAAAGAGCATTTGAAACGCAATTTGATCAGATCATTATAATTTTATGATTGCCCATGGCGACCTTGAACAGTTTTTTTGATCTGTAGTGGCAAACCCAATAGGTTGTAGATAGACAAACTATATCTTAGAGGAAATATGAAGACGTCTATACACCTTTTAACCCTTACGAAACATTTAACAAATTTGACCCATGTTACCCTCGTCTTACCATGGGGGGGGGGGGGTTACCACCCCCTAGGGAACTTCGCGCTAAAATGCAAAAACGTGCACAAAAAGCTTCTATGTAATTGTTTCTCTCATCCTTTTCCGGTCATTTTAGCAAAAAAATGTAAGGTCTGCCGTCAAAGTCGAAGGGTGGGGGGGGGGGTGGTTGCCCCCCAAGGATATTTTATGGTGCATTTTTGAAAATATTATGCACAGTAATAGCTCTATACATCTATGGTTTGTAAAACTAGCCAATTGCCATCATTTAGGCTGCAAAACGCATGAAAAGTCCGATATTCCTACGTTTAGTGCAAAATTAGATTTTCGGCCTATTTTCGTTGAAATGTCAATTTTGCCTACGGCGGGGCGACTTGAATGACGCCAGTTGGATGCCATACTAAGCATTTGGTACTCTATGTTGGGAATCAATGTAGAGAAGGGCCATAGCTAATCCACTGGTATCAAAATCTTTATAACGAATTCTCGAGGGCGGGGGAGGTAAGACGAGGGTTAATTACCTCCACCCCCTATATCAAAATGCCCCAATGGGTGCCCAAGGATGACGTAGTATGCTCATTCGGCATATGGAATCATCAAGTCTTTGTTGCCTGAAAAAATCGTACAAACTCTCATGCAAAGTCATATGGCCCCACTGCATGACTATTAATGGCGTGGATCAATTGCCATAGTAGCACCTACAAACGTAATTCTGGTCTTATTTAAAGCAATAATAGTGACATTTTCTTGAAGTAGCGCCCAATTTGTCAAATATTTTGGAGATTTTTTAACATGCTTGCATTGGTATCCCTGCTAGTAAACTATACCTGTGTCATGGTTAAGCTCGAAAATGTCTATGTGTCGCAAAAATTCTGGATTTGGAATTTTGTAATTAGAATAATTAATATCGGATAATCGCGATAATACTTCACAAACGGCTGCTGAATTCGGCCTTCCAATATGAAAAAAAACCGAATAGCGTCATGTACGTGTCAAGGCACATGCATTGTTTGTTTTTATAATTGGTTTAGACAAGTCAATTTAGGGATCATTTTCTTGAGGTCACTATTTCATCATGTACGGGACATAACTTAGGCATTTTTCCAAGCTCTGTCGTTAAGTACAATCTTGGATCTCAATTCGAATTACAAATCGCTTCCTTTTCTGATAATGAAGAGCTGATATGCAAAGGCTTACGCCATTTTTATTACGGAAATTGAGTTTTAGGAGGACGGTTATAATGCCTAATAAAACTACACCTTTTTTGATCTTGTTTGACTTTAATCCTCCTCCCCCTTCCTGAGTTATCGTAATTTTTCCCTTCGGAAATCTTCGGAATTTTTCCGGAAGTTTGACTTAAAAAGGCTATAAATCCCGAAAAATATTTTTGTTTTCCTATGTTTGATGTTGTTGTGGTAGCCTTTGGTGTGCTTTAACTTTTAAAACCAAATAAAACTGTTTTTACTGTTATTACATAAGGCCTAAAGCCTAATTCTAGGTCTCCCGGTGAATACGGCCACTGCACAGCTCCGACGTTCTAATTGTCCCGCTAATTGTATATAGTGCAATGTCGGTTCGTGGATTTCACAACAATTGAAATTCAATAATGATTTAAAACAAGAGCTTTTCCGTATTGCAATCATTGACCTGAATCAGTTGTTCTGTGATATTCTCTCTTCTCTTCTTCCATCAAGAATCTGGGTATAGTATTTGATAAGGTACTTGAAACAACTTGTTTCTTTTCTTCTCTCTTCTCTTTGTCGTATTAGTTAATGTCCATTTTCGCAATCTTTGCGGATCCGCCGTTTCCTGATCGTGCCCTTGTGAAATAAACAAGATATTGATCCTTTCTTAGCTGGACGGGTGATATCGTCGACGACATTTCAACCCCATTCAAGTCTTCAAAACCCACAAGTAGGTATATGTACTAGTTTTCTTATAAAGCGCATTAATTCACGGGAAATGAACCCGATTTATAAATGTTTTTTTAAATTAATATATAATTAATATTATTGCGCTTCCACAG
>JAMKCH010049557.1:0-10372 GCA_023653785.1 Ophioderma brevispina | reverse complement strand
AACAAAACAACATTATCACGCTGGGTCACTGCCCTCATCTCTGATGCTTTAAAAGTGAAAGCCTCGTCACTGGACAGTAACATCGCCATTAACCCTCCTGCTAATGAGGTAAGAAGTCAGGCAACATATGGGTTTCACTTAGGAGTGAACATTCTGATATTATGAAGCGCAGATGGAAGACGCATACTACATTTAAAAATATTTTTATGAAGGACGTCCTTACTAGTCACCAAACCGTGGCCAAAAAACCATCCTGTCAGCAAGCAGTCAGAGTAAGAGGACGGATGCCATGCATAATAATGATGCTCATAAGGTGAGGATTGCGGTATAACTTATTCGGTACTTTCTGATATTGATGTGATTTTATGATATACTATTATTGATGTATGTATATGGCCGAGACATTGGGACAAAATTATTTCAGCCTCCATTAAAAGAACACATGGCAAGAAATCCCGCTACTACTGAGACTACCGGGTCCACTTCCTCCACCTAGTGACCAGTTGGCAGTCATGCCACTAGGTGGATCTTTAGTAAATGTATAGAATGCATAAAATAGAAATATCACAAAATTGTGATTTGTTCTATTTTATACATGTATACTACGAATGATCCACTAGGAACCTCTCCAGGCCCTTCCACCGCAAGTGGAGCCTTGGAAAGGTCTACAAAAATGAGCAAAGGATTCTGGTCGCCAGTGACGTCATAGGGTTGGGCGTACGATTTGCTAGGCGGGGACCGCTACTAGGCTTGGGCGCCACAAATTTTTTAATGTGGAGAGGGGTGTATGAGGGCATTTTTGAGCACAAAAAATTGCACAGTGGATCATTCGTAAGTAGACATGTATAAAATATAACAACTCACAATTTTGGTGAGTATAATTATAATTACAATAATTAATGATTAGCAAATTGCCTAAAAGTAACAGTAACAGGATGTTTGCTGAAAAAGTCTCACACCACACCCCCACACCACACACACCCACACACAAACACACACATGCACACATGGGTACTCACGAGAGAGTACTTTGTCTTAGAAATGGAGGCAAGACGCGTTCTCAAACCACAAAGGTCCCCTGTCCGACGCGCAGTAAAAGGAGGAAAGTAACAGGAGCATGTGTGATGGTATAGGAGTCTGCATACATGGAAGACCCCAGATGACCTGAAAAAATTATCGTATCTGTGTGTGCGTGTGTGTGTGGCGTGCACTGAGTTATGTGTGAGTGTGTGTGTCGGTGGTGTAACCATGGGGAGGGCAGGGGGCAAGTTCCTCCCCTCCGAATGCTTAACCACCAGCCCCCAAATGAACTTTTGCTTTTTGGACAGTGTTATGGAGAAAGGACCAATTTTCCCCCTCATAGAAAATGCCCTCGGCACCCTTGTTCCCCCAATTGCAAAAAAGTCTGTTACCCAAGGCGTGTGTGAACACACACACATCACATGCAAATGTATACACATAACCTACCTTTATCATTATAACTTACCGATTGTTTACTTATAATCAGTAAAAAACAATTTGCCGCCATTTTCACCAAGTATTGGTTCATTCTTAACTCTTCAGCCCCAATGACCTCCCCTAGAGCTTTTGAACTATATGTCAGTAGACTGGGCAATATTCTTGGAACCTGCAAACACAGTGGTGAATCAGAAAATTGAGGCACTTTGAAATTTGGACCACTATAAATTATGTTGCCCCCTTTTTTGTGGGCTGCCAGCACATCGTTAACGTGTAGTCTTGGAACACAGCGCCGCCCATTTTTATGTTGAATAACGGTCAGAAAGTAATTTGGACCACGCGACCTTGGCAATTCTTCACTGCGCTAGGGAGTTCACAAGTTTTCGATTGTAACATGCCAGTGGCTGACAAGTAAATAACAACTTGTTAACATATTCGGACCCGGTCAGATAGTGTTGCATTCGGCTTTTTTTGTACACTGGAGATTGATGCAAACTACTTGGCCTATATCGTAACACAATTTACGCCCACCAAAATTCCTAACTAATTGTCTAGTTAGGTGGACTATAATTATAGGTTTATTTTTGAAAATAAGACGAAAAAACATGAAAAATACGATCCATACAAAGCATTTTTTTACCTTATCAGCTGGCTCAGTTATCGATTGCTGCTGTCAAGTCATGCCCACAATCCAGACACTCAAAAAACTAGTGAGCTAAGGCGTCTTTTTTGTGAGGAACCTGTTGGTGCTGGGGAGTCCCAGACGAGAGCATGTTTGAGAATAGCCGGCCAATTTACATGCGGATACGATCGGCGGCGGCTGTGTCGAGCAGTACAGATGCTTGGAGCGTAAATGGTGTGCAGCATAGCTGGCAGTGTGTAGGTGGGGTGATGCATGTTATATAGTGGAAAGTTCGTATGTGTCACCAAAATTTAAAAAAAAAAGGACATCAATTAAGTTCAATTGGAACCATATGTTGATGAGGCCAAAGGTCAAATGCCCAAGGTCAAAGGTTATTGTGCCAAGGACAAGGTCAGTGAGGCAAGTTGAAAAAATAGGCTAAATGTAAGATTGACTCCATTGAAAAAGTTGAATTCACACTTGAGTCAATAGGTGAAACATGGCGGGGTGGCCGGTTATTTCCCGCCCCGAGGAAATAACCGCGGCGGTTCCATACCACCAGTTCCATATTTGGCAAAACGGGGAAATACTGGGAGACTACCGGGAATACTCACAAAAGTGACATTTCAAAACTAATTTTCTCTTAAAATATTGTGAAAATTAAACTAACAACACAATAAGCACTTTCATGCAATAAAAAGACCCAGGGGGGGGGTTGATGTGGGTTTTCATTTTACTCACTAACTTACTATTGAGACAAATTTTTGATCTGCAGATTCTTGCCACATTTCAATTTAATCCATCATTTCTCTCAAATTTTTTAATCATCAACATTACTAAAAGTGGCCCAGGTAAACGAAGAAATTTACTTTGCCAGCAGTAGTGCACGTGTATGCTAAATTCAAAGTAAATGTTAAGATGCACAAGTTAGAATTGGCTAGATGCATGGCAGCATTTATTCTAAATTCTATCATTCAATTCTTAATGAATCAAATGAATCCAAGTGTAGCTGGTCCTTTTTCATAAGAACCAAAACCTATTATTGATTGTCCAGGCTTTCATTTATAAAAAAAGAGGAGAGCAAGTGACTCTCCAGAGTTTATTTAGGTGCACAATAGAGGGGCCTTGTTTTTGTATCAATCCCAGAGAATTGCAATGTTTAATGTTCTGTACTAAACTCATGTCAGTACTTACGGATAAAAGTGTGGTTCCAAAAGTTTCAGAAACCCCAAGACATTTCATAATCATGCTAAAAATCCTTAAAGACAAATCAGTGATTTGCTAAATCAGAAAAGCGAAAAAATCATCAAAAAATTCAGATTTTTGAGTAAGGTAACAAGTAAGGTATCCTAACATACCACCTGCAAATGCTTTAATACCAGAAGCAACTAATAAGGACAGAATCGGGATTTTAGTCATTACTGTCCGTTCGGACACTTACTACCAACACGAATTACGGGAATCGTTATTTCGAAAACTCCCGTTTTTCTCCTTTCTGTAATTCTTCAGTTGGAAATGGTAACTTATGGAAATTCTACAGGGACTCATCCTTCAATTTGAAGCTATTCTGCAAGTTCAAATGTTTTTCAAATCACGGTAGTTCTTTAAGTACTAACGCTTTTTGGGCTAAAATAGCGTAAATCAGGTGGTTTTATGTGTTAAGAATAGGATTGTTGTGGGATCACATGACCACTACTGAGGTTAAAATTTCCCAAACCTGGTGCATTGTGGGATTGACTCACTCAATACACCATCTGGACGTGCACAACAAGGGTCAATTACTGCATGTCATAAAAAACAGGCCTATCAAGTAAACAGAACTCAACTTATTGAGCTCCAGTAAGATTGTTGAGGAACGCTGTAGGAGCTCTGTGGAACAATGAGCTCCTAGAAATGAAGTTCTTGATTGTCTCGCAAATAATGTTAGGACCCACACCCGGGTAGCCTCATCTCTGATTATCTAAATAAATACTAGCTGTGTTGTTTTATTACAATCAATTAGTGGAGTGGAGTTGAACGAATTTTTAAACCATTCAAACATACCCAGATTATCACCACAACATTTATAACTGCAAAAACTGTATAATGAGGTTAACCCCCATTAGGTGTTCAAATTGTACTACATCCTATAGTATTTCCCGGTTATCGACCAGGTATTTCCAGGTATTTCCCGGTATTCCCGTAGTTCAACACTTTTCCCCGCCCTAGGTGGGAAATATTAGATTTCCCGGGAAATTGACAACCCTGGAAACATGGGTGGTTGTGGGTCCACCTTGTTGATGAGGTCCAAAGGGTCATGTGCCAAGGTCGAAAGGTCATTGCAGTCAAAGGTCAGGGCCAAGGTCAAAGGTAATGTTGCAGTCAAGTTGTCATAGGCATGGCAGCCCACAGCTTATATATTCTTTCAATTATAGCGAGCGTGAAAGCCAAGGCACATGTGAAATTCTACAATCTTGTTCAAAATGGTTGGAACACTGTGCAGATTTGGATCCCGCCCCCTCAATTCAAGGTTGCATGGCACGACACACTGACGCCAACTCGCCACTATTATTTTCAAACCGTTGGGAAGGGGGATGGGGAGGGGGAAGAAAGTTATAGTACAATGCGTTTCAAGCCTATTATCTCTTTCATAGTGCCAATATTAACAGAGTGTTCCAAGGACTTATAACAAGATTGTAGTTTTGCTTGTTCCACCCTCTCGGCTATGGTTATTTGATATATTTTATTGTAGGGACTATTTCTAAAGAACAATATCATAGCAATTGATTTTAATTGCAATTAGGGGTGGGGTAAGTCTTTATTTTTGTGCTTACTAGCTAGTCATTTTTTTGAGGTCTGAGCTTGCTCAGAGCCAAGACCAAGAAATCCCTTTTTTATGTTTGATGTTGTCTGGAAATTTTGGGTTATTAAAGTTTTCATGTGTTATTAAATTCTTTTTTTTGACCATATGTCCAGGTCAATTTCAGTAAAAATATACTGAGGTCAGTCAGAACATACGGGCAAAGATCGGGAGAGAGTTTTCAGAAGAAGTTGAACCCTCTCGCCAAACCCTATGTGACCTGGAACCCAATTTGGGTAAAAAATATGCAATTTGTATGCCACATAAGATATTATATAACACATAAGGAATATTTTTGTCATTTTTGATTGGTGGACACTCTATCACGTGACATAAAATATGTGAGGACTAGTTCCCAAAATTTCACAGGAAGGGAAAAGTTCCATAAAAATCTTATTCCCCATCACAGATAAATCCGGGGAGAACTTTTTTCCCTGCTTGGTCTACTTGAGATTGGTGTGGTTACATTTCACGCGAAGGCAATTTCTTTGAAATTTTTGACTCAAACTGAGAATTTTTGGTTTCAGTTGGTTGTTGAAGCAGACTAGACCAGAGCAATTATTGATGCTGTGTTACCGGTAAATAAATGTCTTAAAATTTGGTGGAAGAGAGCGATGGATGAGCATGAGTTGAGATGTGCGTGATCGCGATGTGTTCCTTGGCAAAGTTTTGTTAATAAAAGAATATCAAATGGACAGAAATATTTTGCATGTTATTATAAAACAAATATGTTGACTGTTCTATAATCGTGAAATGGTGCAAATACATCCCTCAGGTGATGGATGACCGTAGGGCCTACTATTTTCCCTCAACTTTGGTCTCGGGGGGGAACATGAGGCCACGGTTCCAGCTTCCTTCAGGGTTTGGTGCACCATTCCATAATGAGCAGTCAATATTGTTATACCACCAAACTGATAAAAAACAAATGCTAGGCCAAGACCCATGTGTGCTTTACAGGTTGACCTCATGACCTTTTGTGACCTTTGACCAGCCATATGCTCAGTCCCATTGCAGCCAAATTTGATCAGAACTGCTGACACAAGACTCATAGGGAGTTTTCAAGGTTGACCTCTGTTGACTTGTAATTTGCTTCAGTAGTATATGATTCAGTGCAGAGCGGCACTCGGAGATCACTTTGGTAGTATGTGTCTGTTCATGGGTGTATATGTGGTAAAAATGTTAACCCTGCACTTACTGGACTCTTTTACCCAGTGATCAATTCATACTTGGTCAGAAGAACCGCTGGCCCAAGGCTCATTTATAGGGTGTACACAGATTTAACTCTGATGACACCATGTGACCTTTGACCTCATTAAAAAATGCAATGGCAGACGACACATGTTTCGGGAACACTATCTTTTTACAATACTTGCATGTCTTGACACATTAAAATAATAATTTCATGCTGATCTGGATAAAGAATTTTTGTTGTCTGCTTGGTATTATTCTCTAGTCATTTCATTTCAAATTGACAAGTATTATCAATGCATATAATAAGAATGCAATATCTGCGTTATTGATGTCACGTGTAAGCATACCGATAAGGAACTGTAGTATAGTGTCCTTTAAGAAAGCCCACTGACCAGCTAGCATAGTTGAACAGGATACCTAGTTGTTTATCTTTCATCAAAGTATCGGCTCGCCAAATCATTGATTTTGTAGAAGTGGGGCTTTGAGTTTTGAGGAAAATAGGTGCCAAATTGCACACGCATATTATCATACATGTATGGTAATTTTAGACACGTAACAACACAAAGGCCAATATTATCCATTGGAGTACCTTTGAAGTCGCTATTGATAGGACCCGCCTGGGTACCATTCACTTCACTGCAAAAGTGGGGGTACTCATCACCCTATGTACCTTAACCACTAGTCATCCCATGGAAGAGTACCTTCCACACAACACCAAAAAATGGCATGCGCGTTTCAAATCATCGTACAGAGAGTATCCGGCCTCAAAATCATACATTTCTTCCTCCTTCTTAAGAGACGTCTATATTGGTAACATTTTTAACCTATTTCTGCAACCCTTGTGGCTTAAATACAAAAAAAGGACTGCCACCCGGGACCCAGTAGAAAAATCAACCTGTTGAACGCAAAAGACATAGCACAACAAGATGGCAATTTTTGCAGGCGTGAGAGCGGTGCACAACCTCCAAATGTCAATACGCAACACGTTAATACCTGATGTTAGATTTGCAAATTAAACCTCGGGAAGGAACCAATAAAATTGCATAGATTTCCACATCTGTTTAAGAATAGGATATATCTTTGCTGGTGTCACTAGCCTGCGCAAATCATTAAATTTAGTCTGAAAGAGTTATCGTGTCCATTAGTCAACAGACTGAATTAAGTGCATTTTGACATGTGTTCTGTAAAAGTGAACACGCTCCACCACAAACCTACACACGAGCCAATTACGGCCCACTCCATGGTGATTGAAAGAAATATAGAATTGGTGGACATGGTTTCTTCTAGCTAGAATCATGAGCGTATATGTAGGAATGATTAAATTGTTAAAATTCTCTCTTCAACGAAAAGGTGGGTTTTCATTCATTAGTACACTCTATCAAATAACACTTCAAACTCTGCCTCCAGAAATCTCAAGTTGTAGCTTACAGATACGATTGTGTTGTTTTTTGATGTGGTTCCTAACTTATTGTATTTCAACAATACTTTAATTTCTTTATTAGCAATACTTTATTTTGGGTCTTGATTTCAAGTGCTTTCCTGTTGTTACAAATGCGTAATTCTCCATCTACAGCGAGCACTTAAAATGGACATGTTTTTTTCCAAATTAAGACACTTGGGTTTCACAGTGTAATTAGGTGCTGGCAAAGACAAATTAGTAGATTTTATGCATTTAGCGATATAGCACTAGAGCAGGAACAGGGAGTGGCATTTTGTAGAAAAAATGCTACTGCCCATGCTCATTATCATTCTTTTGGGCTCTGCCATATTTAGCAAAGATACTGTGATATTTCACCCTCGCCCTCAGTAACCATACTATAACGATATGCTTAAAATCTTAATGATGTGCTCATAATCCTACGTTTAACCTTTTGTTGTTGATTTCTACAGTAATTTGTTGCTAAACCCAGCAAACCACCATGGCGGTGGATCCAGCTTTCCGTAACGCACTCTGTCAGGGATTGAAATCTGGAAATTGAGAGCATGGAGTCCCACCATATCCTGACAAGATTATGGTACTTCTTTGAGGAGACTCTTACATATGTCACATGCAGTTGATACCTATAATAGTTAGTAGCATGATGAACTGTTGTGATATTTTCAAATTAGATTAGTGTTTCAGAACACACCTGAAGTGAATTATTGAGGTTTTTTGTGTCGCCTACAGGGATTTGTAGAAGCCACGTACTAAGCCCAATCTGTATGTCCTCATTTGTATGTATGTTTGTGTGTGTATACATGTTGGTTTTTAAAGTTTCAGTTACCTTTTTCAAATTGCTGTTGTGACACGATTGCACCATTATCATGTTTTGAGGAGCCAAGTGTGTGAATAACGGGATCCAAAACAATGAATAAAGATAAATTGGATATTTTACGCTCAATATAATTGGTCTCGCTACGCGTTTTAAATATTGGGCTTCGCTGCGTTCGCCCAATACTTTTTGCAACCTAGCTCGACCAATTAATTTGGGGCTTAATCGCTCCAATTTTTATCTCAAACTTTGGTCATAGGTCAACCACAGACATTTGCATGTCATGGTAAGGGTTATACAGGTCAAAGGTCATTAGAGATAACTTTGCGAGAGTGAAGACAAGGTGGATCACGAAAGCAAGGCGACACCAGTGTTTAGGCCCTTGAAAATCAATTATGAGTTTCTCGTCACATTTTTTTCAGCCCATCAATGAGGGAACTATTTCATTATTCATTCTTCATGTATTTGCAGGATTTCATTATTTCAACCTTTTTACGAGAGCTCTGACACTTTTGTTCCTATCATTTGCGCAATGTCCAGTTGTACCAATTACATGTACAGTGGAACCGTTTTAAAACAATTGGGTGGGGCCACATGTTTTAGTTTGTGAAAATATCACAAATTTATACATGTATTTTTTAAATGTTAGCTATAAAAAAAAAAAAAAGCAAGCTTGGGGACTTACAATCATTTGGTATCAAGAACTTTGCGTTTTTAATAGGAGTGTTATTAAACGAGTTTATTTTAGAATCGTCAACATGTAACCCAATAATGCAGATGCATGAGCTTACACCAACTAGCAACTTTGGATACAGTTTTCCTGTATCACTATCCCGAGAACAAAATCAGCATTTTTTACCCAAAATCAGTATTCTTGCAAATTTGTAATTTTTTGGCCAAGTTCGTTTTTACCAACGGCCTGTATAAGTAATGTCAGTGCAGAGAAGGCTATTTGGCGCACAAGATGTTTTTTTAACAAAAGAGGACGAACGGGAAATTACTGAAAAGTCCAATTTCCAAGTCTAACCTTTATTGGCTCATAACTTGAAAACTACTCTACCTATGTACAATGAACTACACATTAAATATAGACGCTCTTTAAAATAAAGCTTTTCCAGAAAAAAATGACAAAGCTCCGCCGTCGTGACAGCCCATTTAAGAACTGTCAGTCAGGACCTAAGTCCATATGGAGAATTTTTTTATAGGCCCTTATTAGCATCAAAGAAGAAAAGTCTAAATTTTAAAGAACAAATTTGAAGACTGAGCCATCTACGGCATACAACTGCATCATGAGTGACCTCTGCTTTCAATTACTCTTCCCTGAAAAAGATGGAGTCCCCATTTAAGGGCTGTCATATGAACACAGTCCATATGGAGAATATTGCTTAGCTACATGTAACACATTTAAAAAACTTAAGCTTAACGTTAAAGGCTCATAACTTGAAACTTAAGCTACTTATGCCATATGAACTGCAACATTAGATAGAGCTCTTTAAAATAAAGCTTTCCAGACAAAAATGGACGAGCTCCGCCGGCTGACAGCCCCAATATTAAGTAACTGTCAGTAGGAAATTAAGTCGCATGATCGGAGTATTTTTTTTTAAAAAGTTACATGAAAAGGTATAACATTCTAAACGTTCAAGGCTTGAAACTTTAAACTACTATACAATGCAGTGTTTTGTAAGTCTATACCTTTGCACACCATTGGCAGTTAAATGGTTCATTACATCCCCTTCAGAGACAATTTATCATACAGGAGTTGGCAATGTACCACTTTTCCCTCAGGGGGAAAAAGTTTTTCATGTGTTGCCTTTTTGAAAAGGAGCCTCTATTGTTGGTCAATATAAGAGAAACATAACTTTCATTTGAGGTATTCCGCACAATACGCCAGATTTTTAACAGCCTAAATAGCTTGAGTCGCTCTATATATCCTACCACTTTTTCCCCCGTGGTACTGTCGACTTTGTAAAATGTTGGCTATTTTATTCGAATAGTTGCCTCTATATATAC
>JAMKCH010049556.1:0-10801 GCA_023653785.1 Ophioderma brevispina | reverse complement strand
TATTTTAGGCCAAACATTGGACTCTTAACTAAATTTCCATTTCACCAATTTTTTGCGCAGACTTATTTTTTGTTAATCACTTAAACAACATAAGTTCCTCCCAAAAAAGTCACAATAGTGTTTTTCAAATTCTTTCAGTTATTTGGCCGAAAATATATTTTTTTAAAATTTATTATCATTTTCTCACTGTCGCCAAAATGGCACTTTGATGGCAAAAACCACATTCTAGCCAATTGTTAGTATTAAATATAGCTGCCAAAGTCGGTAGGGACACTGCACACAATTCAGAATATAACTATAAAAATCATGTTGTTACTGCATACACTTTTTGTCCATTTTTTAAGAGAAAAATTACGATTTTTTGTTGATTTTTAGCCAAAAATTTACTTTTCCTACCCCAAAAATAACCCTTCTACGCATTTTGTGCAGCAAAGATAATGCTGGGCCTTTTTATTCAATGTTTAACATGTAGATCAACACAAAAAAGGTACTTTATCAGAATTTTGTGCTTTGGATTTAAAATTAAAATCATGTTTTTTCTTTATTTGTAGCCCCAATAGGTTTTTTGGCCAAAAAACACCCCTGCCACCAAATTTTTTGACCCCAACCATCGTTTCATAAAATCCTATATAATTGGCCTTTGAATAAAAGTGGTTGTGTTTTGTTGTACCGAGGGATGGGTTACTCGAAAATAAAGCACTTTTTGAGCTGACGCGCGCCTAATTCATCCTATTTGCCCCTTGAAACCATCACCCGGGCGGCCGAGGTGATTGATATAATAGTCAGAGAGAAACTTTATGTGAACCGTAGCCGTTTGAGTATCTATAAATTTTTTTGCTGAAAATGATGATTATGTTGTGTAGAATAGGAATCTGTCCGAGATGCCAACCTGGGCATCCTTGTGTTTTTTGAGAAATCCAAGATGGCGTCGCCAAAATGAATCAATTATCTATTCAATTATCTATATTATCAAACTATGGAGTTACTAGATATACTATAGGATCATAACAAAGTGTATGGCACTTGTACATTAGTCATAGTGTCATATATTTATTAATCTTTCCCTGGAGATTGTTTTTTTTTTTTTTAAGTGTTGAAAAAAACCCCATGTGCGCTTGGCCGGATTCGAACCGGCGACCATATGAACAAGTTACGCCGCCATCTGCTCTGCCAGCTTACACACACCCTTTACAACGGGGAAATCCATGCATCATCACTGGTTCGGAGATTGACCTCATATTTGGCCAGAGAAACTATTATTTCGCACTCCCTTGCCCGGTAAAATGTAGCTCAAATTGTTCCAGCTTTCCATTGGTACTTCAAAAATTTTTTTTTTTTTTTTTGACTCGGGTATGAGAAATTATGGCCTTTTCAATTTCAGATACAGTAAATTTTCCAAGTTTGTCAGGCTTTCATGTGGGTCAATGCGTTCAAGTACAAGTTTCGGGACATTGTTGCATAAATCTGTCACTAACTTAATTTGTGTTAATTGATGCTTTTTCCAGCCCCTCGGTCTGGATCATTTCTTCATTTTTCCCTCTTTCTATGATTATTACACTATGTGATGGTTTGAGAGGAAATGTCTGGCCATTTCAAAATAAAATTAGAGTTTTTCTCATCCCGGTTGCACTACCAGTCCAGGAATGACCTGGAAAAACCAAGGCATTCAGCACTGTGCAGCGGGTGTGTATACATGTAGGCATGATAGGAAACTTCAATGATGCTATGCTGGTATTTTGGTACGGCATTTATGTCAGTAAAACATATTTATCTTATTAATTATCCAGAATAATTTATATTATCAGTACATATAAACTATATTTATGAGGCAAGATAAAGTTGATTTTAATTGTCTAGAGCCTAATTTACAACTGGAAGTTTAGACAGCTTGGTTTTATGGACATAAATAAGCTATTCCTGAAACTACCCTCAAAAAAAGTGTTTAATAATAATGCCTAAACATTATAAAAAATCTATAGAACATTTATGTATAATTATTTTAAAAATTTTAATTCAAATGTTAGCAAATTAATTTAGCTTCTTTTTTTTTGTGTAGTAATAATATTTTAGAGAAGTGGAGTTTGGTTTCAAAGTTTTACCTACATATTTACTTTTTGTTAACATTTCTTTATTAAACAAATTTACCTGGATAAATTTACTTTAGTACAATATTCACTTTGGAAAAATATCAATCCCATTGTTGGCTAAATTTAAATTAAATTTAATCCAATTGATGATTTCCATAGTTTTTACCTTAGAGGTCTGTATTTGAAGCATTTAACTGGAATTATTCTACTACATACACTGATACAATATGTAAATATTGTACCCTAAATGGCCACAAAGTCTCATGAATGATAAGCAAATAAAGAGAACTCATTATTTATATAACTTGAAAGAAATTGTTTTCAGTCTAGATTGATTGTATATTAGTCACCATCAATTTACATGAACCCCTGTATCTCACTGGAAGAGCCCAAAAACTTCACTGTGAAAACCCACGTATCCCTGCGCGTGGTAGAGGTCATCCACTGACTGTCAAAATTTGCAGTATTTTCTGCGTGTTATAGGCTGAAACTTGTTCATATGTTCGGATTAAGTCATACTTCAAATTCAAAATGGAAGCCAAATCCAATATTTTCAAATATGTTCTAATAAGCAGCAGCAAAATGCCTGCGATAAAAAATAGATATGAAGGACTTAGGTTATGTTGTTAGACACAATAATATGTCTTTCTATTCTGATACTTTTAAATTGTAACATGACGTCGATCAATAGGGCATGGCCAAAACGTGAACATCTTCACGATAATACCGGCACAAATTTGTAAGTATTACAGCCTTCAATCGAAATCACTGTGTCAATGACAGTAGCAAATGTACTTTTGGATGCAAAGCCAGTGTACAACATACATTTCAATTTGTTTAAATCACCACATCGAATAAAAACTAAGTATGGTGCAAAGTTGTCAAATACCATATGAATTGCATTTTTTCAAAGATAAATTTGCACTCAATTTATAATTTGAACCCATTTTCATTTATTCGGGGTTACCTGGTTTCACTTGGTTATGATCATAGGTAACTTTCTAATTGTTTGATTGACACAATAATGTATACTTGAAGGTAATATTTAGATATTTGTGTCAAGTATTTTTTTTAAGATATTCCACGTTTTTGGCTGCCATAATTTGATTGGCGGTCATTTGTTACAACTTTAAAAGTACAGAAATATATGATTGGTCTAACAACATAACCTAAGTACGTATGTTTTTAATTTTTTACCGCATGTATTTTCTGTTATAGGGCATATTTTAAAATTATTAGATTTGGGGGCTCCATTTTGAATTTGAAAGTATGACTCAATGTTACAAGTGCCATGCACTTGTTCAAAGGGTCCTATAGTATATTTATTAACTCCATAGTTTGGTAATAATAGGGTTGAATAGATAATATCATTTATGGCGACGCCATCTATATGATTTCTCAAAACGCCCAAGGGTGCCAAGGTGGCACCCTGCAGATTCTAATTTCTACCCACCCTATCTTCACGTAAGCAAAAAAATTGTATATATACTCATTTTACGGTCAGCGCCATAATTGGGACGATTATCTCTCCGACTATAAATGATATCAAATCCAAACTTCATTGATTGGGCGATTGACAATGTTAAAGCAAGTGTTCACATCACCTGACAGGAATTTACAGTGTATCACATGTGAGTCAGTAAAAAAAATAAAAACACCCTACATTCAGAATATAAAAAATAATTAAAATAGTTAGGCATTATTTTGCTAAAATTGTTTGCTTTGGTTTAAAGAGAGATAAACAGGCTTTCAGAAAACGTTTATTTGGTGTTCATTTGGACTTTGAGGAAGAAGTCATGCTATTTGCTGATGAGACGTCAAAATCCTGTTTGGCCGATTTGAGCCAAACAAAGATGGCAATCGTTTGTATAGATTAAACATGATCTCAGCAGGGATTGAATAAAAATACACTTAAACACCCAACTATTGTTGAACAATAGAAGGTGGGAGAGAATGGAAGGATTATAAAAATAATATCCGGGGATTACAAAAGAAAATGCCGAGTAAAAAATGTTCAATTCCCAAATAACAAGTCAAGATAGTTGGTGTAAGACCACAGTTTACTTGTTTCAGCAAGATTTAATGGTTTTACCCTACAACGAAATTGGGAGCAAAAGTGAAGTCATAGAAGGTTTGTATTCCGCTTGAAAAAAAACAGTGCGATATTTAATGTGAAGTTTTAATTCAATTTATTTACAGAAAACTTCAGCTTTAGTCTTCTTGCAATTAAGGATTGGGGCTGAGTTACTGTATTAGTATTAAAATTATTACCTTAGAGATGTAAAACCAAAATCTCTGAGCAGTTTCATTATGTTCATGAACTGAGACATTGATATAGAGTTTTTCAATACTGATCGTTAGATTGAACAATGGTAATTTTTAATTTGAAGCTATTTTACTTATAATAAGTTACACAATTGACCCGTTTATTCAACTGATATATTTTTGAGAAGAATCGATACCATCTGAAATTGATGTGTGAATGCCTTGCTATAATGTGATGTTATACGTCGGGGTCAGTCTCTCCGCATTATATGGCTAAAACGGCCAAACAGAATTTTTACGGTTGTCTCTGCAAAATTGACAGTTATGCACCCAAAGCCGAAAGACACCAAATAAACAATCTTTGATAGCTTGTGTATCCCTGTAAACAACCAAACCAAACATTCAAGCAAAAACAATGTTTAACCTTTGAAGAAAAAAATCTTTCTTGAAGTAGGTTTATTGACCCACACGTAGAATGTGTCAACCCAATTCAAAAAGCATTAAGAACGGGTTCAGGCATTTTACTTTTAGGGCCCCGTATATAGTAAGATATTGATCTTTCAAGGGAAAGATGGATTAGCCTGGATTAGCACATACAATAAGCAATGGTCTGTGAGCTGATGACAACTGGCTTTTCAAGTTTGGTAAAAGCTGGCATTCCTTGTTCCAGAAATTGCTGCAAACTGCCACCCCCCCGACTCTTTCCTGTTTTACTGGTTTTTACAGCATGTAAACATTCAAATTGTTTTCAAACTCGTGAAAGTGATTCAGAAGGGTCCTTTCATTCTGTGCAATTTTGTCCATTGCTATTATGTCCCTTTAACATCATAAAAATATCCTGGAGAAATTTCTTCAATAGAAACCAATAGTTAAAAATTACTAACCTTCGACAGTTTCGTCCGTGTGGGGGGAACAACTCTTCAGAGTGATAGCTAGTGATGACCCATCTTCTTAAATATCAATTTCCGGTGGAGCCGGATGGCGTCAGGAAGTTGTTTTCTTTTCCACTTTTTTCTGTCTCGATCTGATGTTCGCGGAGACGAGGCTAGTTTTCGACCCGATTCCCCTATTCTGGAAATCACAGTTCGTAACAGGGGATTCATAAATATTGTCTGTTTTTCCCCTGGATCAATCTTTGGGGTGAACAAGCAACTTCCTTAGCGAGGCAGGAGGTCTGGAGGCCAGTGGCATATTGTGTTTTTGAGCACTCTGTTGGTTCTCTCAGTGAAGTCCCTTGTACATATGGTGCAACCACCATACCTTCACTTTTCTGGTTGAATCCTTTTTCTTTACAGGATTTTTTTGTTCTTGCTCTGAATCTGCTTTTCGACTTTCTCGAAAGACCACTCCAGGTACCGCATTGCTCAAAGCTTTCTTTACAGCTCTTCTTCTAGCTGTTTATCTCTTTCTTCTGTCCAATGCTTTTCTTTTCTGCAGAAGAGTGCGTACAACGCCCAGCTTATGTTTAAGGGGTGGTGCGAGTTAAATTTGAGGTACTGGTCCGTGTGAGTTGGTTTTCTGTAAACCAATAGTTTAGCTGTGCCCGTCCGGTTTTTTCCGCGACAATAGGATAGTATAGTGATAGTAGACAATAGTGAAGATAGTGTGTCCACGAATGTACCATACTGCCCAGAAGTTTGCAACATGCAGAAAAACAAGTTTTATATTCAACAATTGATTTAATATTTATCAGGAGTTCTTGAACTACACTTACGTAATGATTGTCAAATAGGGTTTTCAAACAGATGATGTTTTTCCCAGATCACGTCGTGGCGACTAACGTTTAATTTGATTTTTCATATCACTTCATATGGCGGGTTAAAGATGCTGGCTAATGATAACTTGCCGATGGTACTCCTAAGGATACAGGCAGAGACGGCAAAATTGCTGCCAAATAGTCCGCTAGAATGACTTTCGAGTTTGTCAGGGTCCTCTAAATGTTAGGGCGAAAATGGGTGTGGTTGTTTTGGACCCGGAATGAGATAAGTCAATAAAAGATTGAGCAACGTTCACCACCGTTTGGCACTCGGGAATTTAATGGCAAGAAAGCGGTCATCGTGATAACCTGAAAACAAATTTTAAATGGCACCGTTGGACATTGTGCTGTGGCAACCCGCTGTCTTCCATGACGTATCTCGTTTCCGGTCTCCGCACAACAAAGAGGTTCGATATAGATAGAGAGGCAAAAAAGTTACGTATCTTTAGAAAGTTGCACGGCTCGCATTGTTTTGCCGACCACAAAGAAAACCTAGATAGAGTACCAAACATAGAAAGCAAGGCTGCCTCCGCCTTCTTCCACATAATGTGGGGTGCGCTTTGCATATACACTAATCGGTCGTGATACAATGAAGGGTATGTGTTAGAGTGGTGGCCAGGTGTAATAATAGTGGGTGTTACCAGGATCATTGTGCTCAGAGACTCTTTTTTTCTCATAAGGCAAATGCGCCGCTTAGGTGAAAAGAGGGTATGATATGAGGCGGTGAGTTGTGTATTTAAATCAAGACGACTGAGGTGTCATCAGTTCATCGTTGAGTGGCATGGGGTAGGACAAAATTTAATCCCCCAATAGCACCCAACATCCAACAACTGATATTTTGGCGGAATTGTGGTAGTCGAATTGACATTATGTGTGTTCTACACGCTACCCAACTGATTAATTATTCCGTTGCAATATTCAACATGTCGCGCCAAGCACGGACGACTGGTTTTAATGCGTTTCACCCCCTTGCGCACAAACCACCATGATGTTCTCCCATAAAATTTAAGTAAACCCTAATGAACCCGTTACAATCCGTACAGTGCGCTGCCTTTGAAGCCATATCTTTTGTGCCTGTGTCTGTATTCTTTTTGGAGTGCAATCGACAAGTTATTGTTTGTGCTGTTCCTTTTATTCCGTCCATATTTAGGAAACGTGACAATCAAATCAAGAGAGAGAGACGAGGGGGGAGTGTGGGGGAGAGGTTTTTTTCACTCTCATGGATTTGGGGGATTAAGCATCTGCATAAAAACACACCTTTTTGGAATATTTTAACTACGTATGAGTGTCACGAATCCATGGTTAATTTGACAAAATTGGAGATGAGAATTTGGTTTTTATTGAATGTTGCAATACTTTTGGCCAGTGTGTGTATTTGGCCATCCCCTTTCTTGCTCAAAGATGACCTTTATGTCGCCCGAGGGGATCGGTGTAGTTTAAGTGTTCAGTTTAGGATCTTACTGCGGCTATTTTTAAGTCACTATATTGATCCTCTCCTGGCTTCATCCGGCTCCAACCGGAAATAGGATGTCTAGAAGATGGGTCATACCCCAACTGATCTCTATACACGAATCCGACGGCGACTCTTATCGCCCCTACGCCGTTGCGGCGCACTCACCATCCTCCATGACTGGGGGGCATCTTTTTGCATTTTCTCGTTATACAACACCAACACCGCGTTTACGGTTGTAACGTGTTACCACAAAGAAGCGAAATAATTTTGATCAGTTCTGACGGCAAAAACCAACACTAGTTCCGGTTATCCATTTTGTATATCATCATGGGCGGATCAGGAAAAAAATGTAAATTTCTTGGCTTCACAAATAGCGATAAAAAGTTACAAAAATGGAAACGAACTGCGTGCGAATTCACTTGCCTAATGACAAAATGAAACAATATCGTATCCATTTCACTAAATACCCACATTGTAACTCGCCGGTCATTTTCAGGTGTACTGATAGTCCAGGCGTAGCCATGTTCCCCACGCACAAACGAGACTAATTTGTTCAGATCTCGGGTGATCTCCGAAACGCTCACAGGGGGCACTGGAGTGTCCTTTCTAAAACCCCAACAACCCGCATCGGAAGATGGCACGATTTTTTCAGCAAATACGATCGTCTTTGGGACACACACACCCACACATTCACATATTTTAAATCCAAGATCAATCACTGAAGATAAAATATTTAATTACTGTAATTTTTAATTTTACGAAAGAATTATTTTTCTCACGCGGCTTGTTATTAATCAATGTTTTCACACTTATTCTAACCCATAATCGTTCATTCTGCATGACTCACGGCAAAGGGGCGGAGATAACCTCTCAATTTTTGACAACAACATGTACGTCACGGAGTTGCCCCTGGAATTCCCAGTTTAGGCCTCCCTGACATCATCCTTCCATAAATCCATGGAAATAAACGTTGAAATTTGTTAACAATTGCAAAAAGGTAGGTTGTATTCTTATTATCATGATTATGGGGCCTATTATTTCTTTTCGTTAAAGCAATCTGCGGAGTACTGTGTCATGTGGGTTTGGTGGCCGGGATGGCCCCCCAGTAATGGCGGCGACGTAAAGGGTGTCCTTTCGAGGCATCCCCGTCGGATTCGTGTATACAATGGATTGGCTGCACGACAGTAATTGTATAGTAGATCAGTGAGACCGGCAGACATATTGGTCTATACCAGTACAATAGTATTCTAAATACAACCTGTTTTAAAACAGAAGTTGTATCTCGAGTGCCTGATTTAGGGGCATGCCATCCAATACGATGCACAACTTTATACATTCAGCTCACTGAGTTGGCTTGATTGTGTACTCTGAGTCGCTTCTTCATATTCGTGGAACTTTGTGTAAAGACCGGCTCTTAACCACCTGGCTTGGGCTCTTTTTGGATTACCAAGCTCAGGTAATATCCCAGTGCGTGGAGACCTATTTCACTCGCGTGTAAGAACTCCATCCTTCCTGAGTTCTTCCACGCACGTGGGAAAAACATCCTACCGCGGATGTAGGCCCGCGGTGGAAGAACTCCATCTTCGTGTTTTCCCACGCGTGCGTGGCAAAACACCGAAGTCGGAGTTTTCCCACGTATGTGGGTGGGGGTTCGTGGCAATTCTCTAAGGCGCCGGTGTGTTCCCACGCAGTGCGGTGGCAAAACACCGAGGTCGGTGCTTCGCCACTCGCGTGGAAAAACTCCGCTGTCGGAGCTTTCCCACAATAGTAGAGATAAACATAACTTGGTTTGGTGGTTTCCCACGCAGTACGTGGCATAACCCGAGGTCGATGCTTCGCCGCGCGCGTGGAAAAACTTCGCCGTCGGAGCTTTCCCACAATAGAGAGTAACTAACTTAGTTTGGTGCTTCCCCAGGCGCGGTAGAATTTCACTGTCGGTTATTTGCCACGTCGGGCCGGCATATATTTTTATATTGTGCACCGACGATTTTACTTAGTACTCTATAGTATGTGAAAGCAACTCCCTTTTTTTACCATGTTTGTTACTGACTCTTCAAATTAACTGGTATAATTTTTGTTGTGTATTTTTTTTAAATGCGCCCCTAATTGTGTTTTTGTTTTCTGGTGAGTAATCTCTCCTGTATGATTTACTATCCTTTGCGTCATTTTTAATATAATTTTTTACTAGTGTATTATTCTTCTTTATCTTCTTTTTCTACATCTTAGAGGAATTCATTGTCAAACAAATGGGTCTAACACATTTAAGGCTGTTTATATAAATAATTATAGTTAACCCTCAAGTTTATGGCTCTCGATACTATTTTGAGACACTAGTTTGTTTTCATCGCGCTCTATTTTTTAAACTTAAAAAATAATGTTTTGTGCACCGCCTAACTTACAATGGCGCTGTTGCACAAGCCTTCAATGATTTTATTCCTTTCACGAAAACGGTTTTTATAGCATTTAAAAAGCCTTTAAGTGCACCAACCTAAAACAAAACACTGTATATAGTGTAAGCCGAATGGGCGGTTATAGTCCCTCAATCTATGAAAAATACTAGGTACCCCTGGACAAAATTGCTACATAAAGGCTTTTTTTGCTGTATCTAGCAGTAACAGATCTCCCAAACAAATATCAAAAGTAGAAAAGGGAAGCTTGGCAAGACATGGTAATTTGCTTTTATCTTCGTGGGGCTTGTCCGCCCATATTTCGACAAATGTATACAGCTCATACCTGCATGTTAGGGAGATTTTAAATTTTCCTGTTTATTTGAACATGTTTTACAGAGATATGCGCAAGGTGTGTAGACTTGCATTGATTATAAAAGGTGGACAGTGATGGTTCAATTGGTAACATTTTTTTGACTAGCAATATTTTGTATGAACACCAATCATGCTTCAGAGCAACTACTCAACTGACTCATGTCTCATTCACTTAATGGACCATAAAAAACTCATCTTCTAGTAGTTTGATTCCCTGGCATGGTCATGCTGACCTTCAAAAAGCATTTGACACAGTACAATCTATGTGAAAAATTAAGTGCAATGGGAGTTGAATTCAGTTGAGTGGTTTCGCTCTACCTTTCTAACAGCAACAGATTGTTCTGCATTAATATGTATGTTCCAGGCAATGAAATATTTCCTTGCGGTGTGCCCCAGGGCATAGCCTGGGGCCACTGTTTATTTCTCTGTTATATTAATGACATGATTTTAAGTATTGACTCAGATTGTCAGCTGCTTT
>JAMKCH010049555.1:0-18045 GCA_023653785.1 Ophioderma brevispina | reverse complement strand
ACCATTTTTGTGGTCAATTCTTACTCAAGGAGCTTGCTCGGCAGTCATATGTAATATACAAATCTGACAGTATTATTGTGTTTGTTATCAACTCTTATACATGTACAACTCTGACATGAATACTTGAGCAAGATGCATAATATATTGAATATGTCCATAAATAACAAGTAGGAACATCAAAAGATACTAATAATATACACTTGCAGTATCTCTGAGTCATGGATGACTGGACAAATAGTTAAAGTCTATGGCAGGTGTTTCTATACCTTAGACAAATTCATCAAACAATGTTTGATTATTCATAAAATAAGGCTTGTGGTTTTATATTCTGATGACAAAGGTCAAGAGTAATGGAACGATATCCATTTCCCCTTGCAGATGAAATGAATAGAAGTTGTGTCATAAAGCATGTAACCAATTAGGTGTGCAAGTGAGTGTGTGCATGATGTGCATATATATGTGTTTGTTTGTGTGTGCATGTGTATGTGTGTGTGCATGCGCATATGCATGTGTGTGTGTGTGTTTTTTTTTTTTTTTTTTTTTTTTTTTTTTTTTTTTTTTTTTTTTTTTTTTTTTTTTTTTTTTTTTTTTTTTTTTTTTTTTTTTTTTTTTTTTTTTTTTAATTTTGGCTGTCACAAGATAAGAATGACTGTGTCGCGAGTGTCACGAGTGTCGAGTTTTACCCATGTAGACCCCTACTGGGTGTGTTGAAGCTGCACATAATACTGTCCTCTCTTGAACTCATTTTCATGGCTTATCTTGCTTTTTTCATTGCTGTTATCCTAGCAAGCTTTTCTTTTTGGTCCTTTTTAGTTTCTTTTCAGCTTTTCTCTTACATATCTTTTTCCCTAATTTATTCCATTAAAATGTGATATTAATTTCAATGAGAATAGTTGTCTTGTGTACCTATCTATTAATGTAACATTAGCTGTTGTATTCAATTATTTTAAACTATTCCATTCCCCATGCCATTTAAATATTTTTGAGGGATTACCTGAGGCCATATATCAGCTGTAATGAAATGTATGTAATAGTCATTAATGGAATGATGCAAACACAATTTTCAAGGCCACGAGATCTAAATGATGAATAAGATAAAATGTCAAGGTAAAAAGGATGGTTGACCTTGACTTAATAACCGCATTAGTCATCAAATGGATATGCTAGAATGCAAGGAATTGTAAAAAGCTTGTATATGTGTAGGGCCACAAATTTGATTATGTCAGGTGTGATGTAGAAAATAAATTGATTGTCAGGCATTTAGTATAAAGTGGACATATGCTTGCAATGCTCAATTTTGATATTAGGTTATCTGTAGCATCTAGTTTATTTAAAGTGGTATGATAACAATTTCAGTTTGAAATATTATGAATGCAATACCATTCTTTTTATGCAATATTTTCAATTGTTGTTTTAATAAATTTCCATCAAAGTATCAGAATATGCATCCACCATTTGATATGCTGGTGATATATACATGAACCTAATTGATGATGCTGGAGATACCTGATGAACTGTGGTACCAGTAATTAAAAGCTAATGAACTGTGTTATCAGTAGTAGATAGCTGATGAACTATGTTATCAGTTGTAGATACCTGATGAACCATGCTATCAGTAGTAGATAGCTGATGAACTATGTTATCAACAGTAGATAACTCAAGAACTATGCCATCAGTAGTAAGTAGCAGATGAACTATGTTAGTAGTGGATTGATGAACATCAGCAGTAGCTATAGCTGATAACCTATGCCATCAGAAGTAGATAGCAGATGAACAATGTTATCAAAAGTAGATAGCTGATGAACTATGCCATCAGTAGTAGATAGCTGATAAACTAGGCTAAGGTTATGATTGTATCAATAGTAAGTAAGTTGGTGATGAATCATGCCATCAATGGTAGATAGCTGATGAACCATGCCATCAGTAGTAGATAGCTGATGAAATATGTCATCAGTAGTAGATAGCTGCTGGACTATGCCATCAGTAGTAGATAGCTGATGAACTATGCTATCAGTAGTAGATAGCTGATGAACTGTCATCCATAGTAGATAGCTGATGAAGTATGCCATCAGTAGTAGATAGCTGATAAACCATGCCATCAGTAGTAAATAGCTGATGAAATATGTCATCAGCAGTAGATAGCTAATGAACCATGCCATCAGTAGTAGATAGCTGATGAACCATACCACTAATGGATAGCTGGCGAACTTTGCCATCAATAGTAGACAGCTGGTGAACTTTGCCATCAGTACTAGATAGCTGATGAAGTATGCCATCAGTAGTAGATAGCTGATGAAGTATGCCATCAGTAGTAGATAGCTGATGAACTATGCCATCAGTAGTAGATAGCTGATGAAGTATGCCATCAGTAGTAGATAGCTGATGAAGTATGCCATCAGTAGTAGATAGCTGATGAACCATGCTATCAGTAGTAGATAGCTGATGAACTATGCCATCAGTAGTAAGAAGCTGATGAACTCTGCTATCAGTAGTAGATAGCTGATGAACCATGCCATCAGTAGTAGATAGCTGATGAACTATACCATTAATGGATAGCTGGTGAACTTTGCCATCAATAGTAGACAGCTGGTGAACTTTGCCATCAGTACTAGATAGCTGATGAAGTATGCCATCAGTAGTAGGTAGCTGATGAAGTATGCCATCAGTAGTAGATAGCTGATGAAGTATGCCATCAGTAGTAGATAGCTGATGAAGTATGCCATCAGTAGTAGATAGCTGATGAACTATGCCATCAGTAGTAGATAGCTGATGAAGTATGCCATCAGTAGTAGATAGCTGATGAAGTATGCCATCAGTAGTAGATAGCTGATGGAATATCCTTCAGTAGTAAATTTCTATTGATTGTTGAACTCTGCCATTAATGTTATCAGTAGTAGAGTGATATGAACTATGCCATCAACTTTGGGTAGCTGATGAACCATGCCACCAGTAGAAGATTGTTGATGAACCTTTCCATTGTAGTAGATAGTGATGAAGGAGTAGGAGTAGACAGCTGATAAATTATACTATCAGTAGTTGAAGGCTTTTTAACCATATCATTAATAGATGGTGATGAATATGCTATCAGTAGCAGATAGCTGCTGAATAATTTGAATGTTGATAAATAGCTGATAATCTGATCTTAATGAACAATGAACGATCAATGGTAGAACTGATGTACTAAATCATCAGCTGAAAATAACAGGTAACTTATACCATCCATAGTTATATTTGACCAACTTTACCCTATATAATATATCATCCTCTACCATGATTCAACAGCAATTGATCCATGTTATTTACAATAGGTCGATATTTGAAATTGAAGTAGCAGATTTTAACCTCAGTGTTGCCACTACCTTCCCTTCCTAGTGAATACTTGTGCTGTAAATCCCTACACATTTGATCCCTCAATTCGTTTTTCTGTTTTCATTCTGTAATTCTGATGTAAATAACATCTTTGATTCATCTCACTCTGACATATAAAGAATGTATTGCCTTTGAAATCATTCCATCTGGACTGGTTTACACTGGAGACTTGAGGAATGCTGTGATTGCCATCAGAATATGATACATGATACCCAGAGTAGAAACACTATCTTCTTTACATTTCACAAGAGCTAGGCTTCTTGAAACACTTCAATGATATTCTGTCAATACTGCTGTATTTAGGCAAGCTGTGAATTATCAGTTTTTGCCAGCAGCACAATGGCAGATTTTGTAGCAAGGAAATAGTATGCTTTTTGAGCAGTAGATACTTATAAACTTCTGCACGGCACCACTGAGTCACAGGCTGGGTATAATTTAAGAAACGTATTGGATAATTTCTAAGAGGTTTGGAAAGAGAACAGATATTTTTGAAATAATAGGTCTCATGTTTTACTTCTCAGAAGAATAGTTTATAATTCATTAGCATAACAGGAGTCAGAATTCTATATCATATGCATAACATTTGCATATTAAAACTTCCTACTGCCAGGGTAATTAGGCCAAAAATATCAAGTGTGTTTCAATTAATTTGCCCAAAATGCAAATTTGACTTTTCATTTTGCATTCAAGTTTTTCTTCTTTTTCCCCAGCATTGTGCCAAATCACTTTAAATGGTTAGTCAAATCAGTTGCAAATAACATTTTACTGTATAATAGTTTTTAAAATAACAACAATATTGATTTGGGATCAACTGTATTTTAAAAAAATATAATTTTCTATCTCTTAGGCATTTAAAAAAAGAATAATAATTTACTGAATTCATCAAATAAAAAATGAGACGCAGTTAAAATGGCTTCAAAATAAAACTGTGCATAGCCTACTGGAAACATACCCATTTTTTGCCTTAAACCATTTTAATTTTCCATTTTCTTCCAATCATTTAAGAAATAAAGGGTAAGATGTTCATGTTTATGCAAGAATGTGTCCGAGGCATGGAAAAACATGAATAATGGGTGAGGTGAAGCCGAGACCCATTATTCAAATGTTTTTACTGCCGAGGACACATTATTCGGCATAAACATTGGACATCGCACCCTTTATTTCTATTCTATTACCCAAATAAATGAAATAATAACTGAAAAATGTCAATTTCTTACTGAAAACATAAGTTGTTTTATCTCTTTACAGCATGCGTCCTGTCTCTTCCGCGTAAATGTTAGCATGTGCGCCTAGAGTGGTGGTGACACGTGACAAAAAGAGTGCGTTTTGCATCACACATTAAGGCGTAATCGCGACCCAATATTGCAGAATAATGGGCAGTAAACTAACCAATCAAAAAACGCGCTTTTGAATAATGGGCAGTAGAGGTAATAGAATTATTCTCCCAATAATATAAGGCACCAAAATCTAATTATTTTACAATAATTATTTTTCATAAACATGTTACAATGTTTATGATAAAAAACATCCATGCATCAGCATTTAAAAAGATTTTGAAGACACACGTGCAGTCTCACATGTTTGCATGCTTGCTCACTCGCACAAACACACATTTTTGTATGGTATATATTTCTGAAGATGTCAAAAAAACTGCCCATTGTTAAAATGGAATAAACTGCATTGTTAAACTACCGAGGACAAAAGATTTCCTTTCGAGGACCTTTGTTCAAAAGAATTCCTTTTGTGTTAGGTCCTTGGAAGTATATTTCATACAAGTACACACACACACACACCAACGTGTGTGTTTGTAAAAATGTGTGTCTCTCTCAGTAAAATAAACTTTAAACTTTAACATTTGAGTCATATTTGAAAAGTATAATTCCAATTTGGGGTCAATCAAGCTTAGGTCATAGATGCAACATGGGAACCTTCATATGTTAATAAGGTCAAATGTTACATTCCAATGTCAAAGGTCATCTGAGGTCAAGTTGCTTTTTCTGATCAAGAAATGAAGCAAGGGCAAAGGTTATGCACTCTGTAATTACTGATCTGCTTGTAATGGTTCATTATTGATTTTAACTTCTTTTGAGGAGAGTGTGGTCTAGTGGTTAGGTTGCTGTGTCTGGTGCAAAGGGTGCCCATTTCAAATTTAAAGTTCATTTTATCTTATAAGATTTGGCATTTCTAATGATTAATTTTTCTTTGGAGCATATTTTTAAGGGATCCTGTGTCTGGTGCAAAGGGTGTCCAGTTCAAAGTCAAGATTAAAGTTTTAAGACATATTGATTAAAATCAGAATTTTGCTCTCCCTATGGTTCATTTTGAACAGTATTTTGTTCTTTTGGGGAAGTTAATCTGTCTGTGTTATGTACAAAAAGTCCAACCTGCAGTTTCAAAAGGAGTATGGGTGACAGGCTGTCACTAGCACCATTTGAGGATCCCTTAAAATATGCTCCCAAGAAAATCATTGAGATTGTCTGGTAAATGCCAAATGTTATAAGATAAATGAAATAAGACTTACTACAGAAGGCCTACTTCAAAGAGCCTGTCTGAAATGACTCTACCAATAAAAATAACACAGAAAAGATAAAAAAGGAGTCTTGAATTGAAGATATTCTTGGAAGTCAGGAGATATGTTTCAATGGTATTTGCTGTTAAGCACTATCTTTAGTAATCTTATATTGCTTACAGAGTGTATGAAGCCAAGGTATATATGACAGGAGCTAAATGCCAGAAACTGCCAAGTAATCAATTTTGAGAACTATTCAATCTCAGACACTCTTTAGCAGTGTTTATTTGGCTCTTATTTCTGTCACAAAGTGCTTATTCTCTTTTACTAAGTTTACCAAAGGATTTCAGCTGACTTACTATAGCTTCACTCGCTGCGTACATGATGTGAAAGCGAGCCCATGTCAATATAAATAGACAAAATAAGCCAAGAGTTTTGTCTGTAGCTAGAGGACGGCAAGTAGAATAGTGGAGAATTGGGATTAGTTAGTAAGTGCACCTCAGTAGAAATCAATGCCATGGAGGCATCAAGTAACAATAACCGGCAGCTAGGATGTGCTTTTATTAAAACCTAATCATTACAAAATACAAATGAACCAACAGGATTGGCGAGATGCAACCCTAGGCAATGGATTATATTAACACTTAAAAGTCTGAATAGAATCTTTATTCATAGGAATAATTGCGTCGGTCTGCAATTGAGGTGTAAATTCCAAGAAGCAAACTCGAGAACATGTGGGCAGAGACTAGGCTTGTTTGTACTTATTTGAATGGTTGTTTGATGCTGTTTCTGATTGTAGCCACCATTATGGTCTATTTTTTTTAATAGTCAAATTATAGTTGTATAACTATTGATGTTGGTAAAAGGCTAAAGTGAAATACTAGAAGGAATTACATCCCTCTCCGTAGAATATAAAAATCACATTTGACCCTCCTCATAGCAAATATGCAGATTTAGAATTACATCTGTAGGCACCTAGGAAAACAAGAGATAAATGGCAAGGAAAATATGGCGCTAACAGTATTACTGCATGGCCTGATCACCCTTGTGGAATGATGTAGTGTTAATAATAACTGAAGGCACAGTGATTGCAATATCAGATACATCTCAAGTGTTTATTGAAAATTTTATGCTGCCTCTTGTACGAGATAGGACCATGCACTTGCCATTTTCAGCCACAAAATGGCACCATTTAGTAAGCATCAGTGACTTTATGTCTGTGTCATATGATTCGTAAGAGCTCTTAGGGATAAAACAATATTTTTACATCAAAAGATTTGAATGATAAAAAAGCATATTATAATGCTGTTCCGAGTAATTTCACCATAGTAAAGTAGCTCACATTTAATGTACGCTTTAAAAAGTTGCCGAAATTAACACTTACTAAGGGATGTATGGGAAAATTTCCGAGAGAAGCACATCATTGTTTTTTTAACCCAGGTTTTTTGCATATTTGATGCTACCATGTATTAGATCACAACAGAGGTGAATAAGCCCTAATACGACATCTTTAGTATAAGCATGTGATTTATAATTTCTGTCGTGCTGACAGAAAATTCAAAGCACGGGTTCCTATAGGGCGATTAGGATAGCAAGCCAGGTCAAACAAGGTTTGCGATTTTCTTTCATGTGTTGTCCAATTAAACCTTAGAACGTTTCGGTAGGTGGCACTGCAACCCATCGATGCAATTTGAGAGAAATGTGTATCCTCAAATGAGAAAATCCCTCCTGTCACTTTAATAGATAAACTCTCTTAGTCAAAGATCAAATGTCAAAAATCCCATGTATTTTACCATAAAAATGCGGAAGCTTTGAATTTGCATGTGAACTGAAAATGTGCACTAAGCTTTCTATTAGGTGTCCTTCAGAATAGATATCTTGTCATTCTGACGAGTCAGCTTTTAGAGTGTTACTTGTGCAAAGAAATCCCTCATTTTAGAAACACTTGGGTTTCAACTGCAAACCCGGTAACCACCTCACTGGGAGATTGTGACCAAAGCACATACTTGTGTTGTTGTACAGGGGGGCCATGGAAATATCCCCAGTGGACAACATCTGGGACAAAAGTGTTGGCACACTTCTTACTGAAACCTGAAATGTGTTACAGTGGGACTAACAAAACAGCAACATTGATTGGGGGGAAGGAGGGGTTTTAGGAATTAGAGAAAGCGTCAAGCTTGATACAAAAAAAAAAGAGTTAATTTTATACCTTCAAAAATGATCAAAATACAAGTTACAAAGAGCAAACATCTTCAAAGGGTGTGCCAACTACTTTTGTCCAAGATGGCAGCATTCAGGGGTCTGTTCACAAACTTAGTTGTAAATCTACGTGCATACGATGTCATGCCCTGTAAACTGGTATAAAAGGTCTGTTATGTAGGACTATGCATGAGTTAGTATACACGTAGGGTTATGCACAAGTTTCTGGGGAACGAAAACCCTGTATAGGTAAATATACTAAACTCTCCTTGGCGCAGAGATGCAAAATTGCTGGCAAGTGTGCATAGACAGTTTTCAGAGGTAGTTGAGCCTGTAGGAACAGTTCCAGATAACACAAAATGTCTTCTAGGAGTAAGATGTATTCATTCATTGAAGCAGAAGTGATGTGACCTTCTTCAAGGAATTGTGCAGTATTCGAGGATATGTGGCCTAAATTTAGCCTAGCCAGTTAAAGGCTGTTGCTATTCTATCAGAATCCTCTGCAACTGAACCTGACAGCCTTCAGTAAGTTGATATCACAAGACTGAGTATGGACCTCAGGAAGTAAACAGACACAGCATACTTCAACATGGTTATGGCTTGTCATTGACTCGCATATAAATCGTTCAGTCATAAGGAGCATTGATTGGGCATTTGCGATTTTTGAAAAAAATAGTATCCAAATAACCTTGTTACTAGAAAATGTAATTTTTTTCTGGTTTGAAATTTGGAAAATAAAAATATTTTTAATTTTTTCGTTTTTTCTGTTTGCAGAAAAAAGATGAGGTACAACCACCTGCTTATTATGGCTGTATACATGCATGGTGGTTGCAAGGAGGTTAATATTGGATTTGTCGTCTACCGCAATAAATACAAGCTGTGATAATATTTCTGTCCAGCCGGCCAAATCCTATGTTACCTAATACTAAAGAAATACGTTGACGGCCCCAGTTGACTTATATGCCAACCACTGCATCCGGCGCTTTAAAGCAGTGAACCCTACTGTTGAGGTAAAACCTTGTAGTCTTGTTATTGTAATATTATAGGCACTGACCAAATCTATAAAAGATAAGAAGCACATAATCTTCTCAATTAAGGCCTCACTTTTTCCCAAGGCAATTTGTACAAAACCATTTTGAGTGACATTTCGAGTGTGTATGTATATGGCAAAAGTGTCTAGGGCACTAGCAGGGAAAAGTTAATTTGGAGATCAAGTGGTTTTCGGTTTCTTACTTTGTAAGGTGAGGTGTCATCTGTATTTACGCAGGGCTGACAGGTAATGCTCCTTATGTTATTTCTTGGATAAACTCAGAGAGTCAAATTGTCATTATTTTTAAATGTTAAGCAGTATTAAGGGTAAATAACAGAAGTAGAACATGCTTGAGATTGCCAACATGATTTTGTCCAAATCTGTACTCTCTGGAAAGTAGAGCTAAGTTGGGAATGAATGGGGTGAGGTGGCCAAGCAGTCTAAGGTAGTGCATGGTCAGTTAGGTTGATTAAGTATCTTAGGTTCAAGACTCATGGGGGAGGTTCTGTATCACACCTTCTTTCCTTTATGGTTAGAAATTACAGAATTACATTTTATAACAAAAAATATGGTGCATCAAATGTGCAGGTACTTGCAAAGGGTGTTGGCATCTCATGGTTCTGAGAGTCATGTAAAATTGATGGTCTTGTGTGTCAGGCAAGTCATCTCTAAGCACGTACACATTTGCAGACATTAATTACTGGAGCTATTTCCTCATGAGACTGAATGGCGATGTCTCAACAGATTGGCTCCTGTTGGGCAATGTTAGGAGCGTCTGTATCATGGATACACACAGCCACAGATCAGCTTACTCAGTTGAATAAATCCTGACACCCGCACTGTTAAAAATGTTCCTAATTTTACCAGACTTTACCTTTCAAATGAGGGTAAACCACAATTATTCAATAATCTTCACGCTTTATTACCTATATCTAACATAAAATTACAATTTGGAAGCAGAAAAATGTAAATAAACAGTGGCTACAAAATAATACTACACATTTTGAAAAAAAAGGTAGTATTTATACGCTGACCGTTATTATATTTTCCATTACATTACGTTCTTTTGTAACTTACTTGTTTTTAATGTAAGAATACGAACTATGAAAATTGTTTTACCTATAAAATGGGTTAAATAACGTTGTAAGTAATGTCATTTAAAAATGTAAGATCTTATTTTCCCTATCATTTTTAAAAATAGTTTTAAAAACTCTTTTCCTTTTTTTTGTATTATATTTAGTTTAATTTGAAAAAAGTAGTACACACACATATATATTTGATTTTAGCATTTACTGTCATGTAAAGTCATGTAGTGTAGTGGATAAGGTTTAGGACTTGTAATCTTAAGGCCCAGGTTCAAATCTATGTAAGGTATGTATTAAGTTTATTCATATGATGATTAAGTAATTGGTGACATTAGAATGTGGACATTACCATATAAAACAAAGTGTATGAACTGTTTTAAATCTTTATTTCTTCACGTTTCCCTTTGTTTATTGCCTTTTTTCTCAATTGTTTGCCTGAAACATAACTTTTTTTTACAACCACGTGGTAACGTAATACAACGTTTGTATGATGCCATAGCTACAACGTTAAAATTTGGTCAGAGGATTGTAATTACGTTTTAATTCTTAATATTGTTTAAGCAAGTCAAAAACCAGTAATAACGTTGAGGCTGAGATTTTACACCGTTATTTTACGTTCCCTGCAATGGTTTCGTATTTTTACGGCTCCAGTTACTTTACGTTCTGCATGTAGTGAGTCCCAGCTGCCAGTCAAATGCCCGTTTTTTTACAAGTTTATTTTTAACAGTGCGCCACAAGCCATTACCAATGACTTGTGGATACGCTAAGAAGAACAGATTGAGAACTGGAATCAGTTGATCTAAGATTTCCTTGCAGAAGTAGGGCTAGAGGCAGATCAAGACACTACCTGTGGTTGTGGAACAGCACCACAGACAATGGAACATATCTTGGTCTGCCCACTGGTGGAGCAACAATGCACAGACAAGGACCGTCACAGCAGAATTCAGTGAAGCAGCCAGATGTTGTAC
Source organism: Ophioderma brevispina (assembly GCA_023653785.1). Classification (NCBI taxonomy): domain Eukaryota; kingdom Metazoa; phylum Echinodermata; class Ophiuroidea; order Amphilepidida; family Ophiodermatidae; genus Ophioderma; species Ophioderma brevispina. The sequence goes on along the minus strand of JAMKCH010049555.1, from coordinate 6,885 downwards.
CCATCTCTGGCAAGATCATATTTGAAAATCACTGTTTGGACATGATTGATAAGAAGGAGAAGCGATATACCTAAAAAGAAATACAAGAATTGCTTGAATAATCCTCACATGCAGTCATTTTAACAAATCGGAGACAAAGAAATTTATCAATTCCATTGAATATTTTAACACAGAATAGAAGGTGCACGTGCCATTTATTAAATTTTGTTCATATTTAAAATTTAACATTTAAAAAAAAATGAAATTGTAGACTAAAATTTCTTGGAAGTGACATTTGGGGATACCTTTTAAAATGCCAAACCCAATTTGGATTTGTGAGGAAAAAGCAGTGGGTTCAAACTGCCATCTCTGCCCATTCAATCTCCATTGGGGTTCCCCTCAGACCCATACTGGCACTCACCACCGTAATGGTCCTGACAAATAAAGAGTAAATTGCAGGGCAAAGTGCTTGATGCGTACAGGTACCCTTAATTGAGAATATCTGGTTCACTACATGAATAAAGTATTGTTGTCACAAGAGATTTAGGGTAAATTGAGATGCCAATTGCTTATTGCATAATTTGATAGGATGCATTCTACAACATCTCCTTATTATTTCCTTTAAAGTTAAACATTCAACAAAATTAGACAATTCCTCTGTTAAATACGTTTGCAAGGTGACATTGTCAGAATACATTTAAAAGTGACTTGTTTATTTCATAATTGAATTGGATTCACAATGAGATGTTATAATTGGTATGGTGTTCTTTATAAGTCAAATTTTAAAGTCTATAGTATTTATCATGTTTCATAGCATATAATCATGTTGTCACCCTATATTAACAGAAAGTAATCAATTCAATTTTAAGATTTATAATTGAGTCAGAAGTATGTGCAGACTTTGTTCTTCCTGTTTGATAGGTTAACTCTTTGAGACCTGTGGGTAACTAGCATTGCTCAAAGATTTTATTAATGTTGTTTTGTTTACAATGGAAATGCACATATTTGCACATAGTTTTAAGTAAATCAGACTTTCTTTCTTAAAGGCTGACTCAGAGATTTTGAAGTATATAATTTTTTGTGTAGTAATTAAAAATAGTCATCTAGAACTAAAGATAGTCACCTAAAATGCTTAATTCCAAAGATACAGATGAATCGGATTTTTTGTTTTCATGCAGTAAACATTTATGCACAGTATAACAGTGCCATAGGATACTGTGTATAACGAAAATTCTGGATCTGGAATTTTATAACCAAGTTGTGATTTTCTATATGAAGGACTTCGTTTCTAGCTTAGTTATTTCACACAGTGATTAGTATATGGACAAGCATTATGTATATGCAAAAAACACAATTTGTTTGAAAAATGAGTGCACCCTCATCTGGAAATCTCTGAGTCAGCCTTTAATAATATCAAAGCCTTATATTGGAAAGATAAGATTAGGTTCTACATATGAAGTGAAAAAATCCTTTTGTGAATTGTGGGCTAAACTGTGGTTATCAATCTGAACAAAAATGTTAAAATATATTTCATTGGTCAGTGCCATGTATATGCGTGAGGAAGACAAAGGCGTAAGGTACCAGCGAAACTGTGACCATGCATAAATCATGGTTTCTTGAAGCTTGTCTTGACAAAATCAATAGCACATGAATGTGCATGAAAATGTATTTAACAAGCTGGCTAGGTGCTGTCATCTGACACATGCTAAATTGGTTGGCAGAAAGCATGACACATTCTTAGGTGTTGTTTTTTAGTACAGACAACACAATAGGATTGGCAGACCAGGCCTGAATGACTGCATGTTGTCCATTGAAATAGCTCCACTTTCTTTCTGGTCAAATCTAATGACTGTGTCAGCTTGTGAATCATGCACATTTCCCTGAGTGGTACTGACATAAGGCAAAGTAAAAAAAAATAGATTATTTTCTCGTCATAACTTTTTTACAAAAAAAGGATGGTGGACACTTTTTTGGTTGCCTTTCTTAACCAAAAGTTTTTTTCCCCCCAAAAATGATTAGATCATGTCTTTTCAGGCAAAACTTTCATATGTGCTCCTCCATATGTTCCATACTGGGCGCAGATCTCAAGTCAAAACGCAATGAACCGGAAAGTTGAGTACATATAGGATTTTTTTGGATAAAATGGAAAGATAAATGTTTTGAAGTCCCTCCAAAAGTTTTTTACAAGGTTTTACACTTAGCGTTTTGAAACAATAGGATGATTCATAAATTTGAATATTTTTTTTAAAACACTTATATTTATACCAATCTGCTCTAATTTAAAGACGGAAGTGTTTTTCAATATGCGACTTCTTGCACTTTTTAGTCAATATTCACGAAAATCAAAAAAAACATATCTCTCGTTTGTAAATCCATCGCTCTTTGGTATGAAATTTGCATAATTTATTCCTGATTTTATCGAATTTTTGTAGAAATACCTCGTATTTTTCAATCATAAAACGTAATTAAATGGTTTATTGGCCTCAAACACTAATTGTCTAAAATGTAACTCCTAATTGCCTTAAAGTTCAAGTTTAATTCCCTTGTGATCAATATTTGTTCAGACTTTACCAAATTCAAAACGCCATTCCACATCATTGATTCAACACGCTGCATGGGAATACGCAATGTAATTGATGGAAGTTAACCGGATTCGCCACCATTGGGATAACCAGCGCTGGTCCCCGTCTTTTGTGAGTTCGTATACAATGCAGAGCCCACGTAATGCTCTACTATCTGTGGTTGACTTGTGCATCAGGTTAATGGAAATCATATGTTTTTTAGTTAGGCAATTTCATATCATTTGAATAAAGTAAGTAATCAGAAGCTTATTTGAGACTATATCTTTAATAAATGCAATTTACTCTTTTTTAAAAAAAAAATATAAAACCTTTATTTTTCAACGGTGCCTAATAGCTTTTTTTTTCGCTTGCTATTTATGAGCTTTTAACATGTTATAAGTTTATTTTGCCATTTTTACTAGTATTTTAAAATATGCAGTTTTGAAAAGGAACTTGGGTCGAATCATTTTCCACGTTGGTAGACATTTGTCACAGCGTAATTTTAAAGAAGCAAAATTTTGTAAAAAAAGATGAAAAATTATTGTAAATTTACGTCCAATTTTTTCATGCCTATTATGTTTATATTTAAGATTGGATCTCACAAAATCCCTTAAAAAATAGGGGATTTTACACATTCCAATTCTTCGTATATATTTGCAACAAACTGTAATTTGATCTAACATAGTTTACAACACCGTTATGTTGTAGTAGTCCCACCGTAATTTGTGGATAACCTTAATAAATTTTTCACGCGTCAGTGCAAATTCGTTGTTTTTCATTCGTAAACTAGTCCTGTTTATTATTGTTATTATTATTATTTATGGTTATTATTATTATTATTATTATTGTTATTATTATTATTGTTATTATTATTATTAATAGATAAATTATGTAGAAACTAATTGTAAGACGATAATAATGAAATGAGTTTCAACTTATTTATAGATTTGTGGTGTTGCTTTCTTCTTCACTTCGAAGCTCCAGCAGCAGGTACTCCTATACCATATAAACAAAGGCCTTTTCCGGAAAGTTTATGTAATAATAAAATTTACCTTATTGAATTTACTAAACACATATTACTTCATTATGCATGTGGAAATGCTAAATTATTTTACGCTTATCATCTTTTAAAGGGCCTTAAAATACATATATTAAAAACACATTGTCAACTATATGCACGGTCTTAAACTATAGGGTAAAAATATGACAAAATGGTCATTTACACTGTTTTTACCACAAAGTGGTCAAACCTTTAAACCCCTTAAAACAAACGAGTTTTAAAAGATGACCAAAGGTTAGGAGTTAGATGACGAGTCCCCCCTAAGGAGTGGGAAGAAAGGGAATTAGGTGTGGGACCGCAGAGTGATTTGGGTGCAAGACCCTTCGTAATGGAGATGGGATTCAGGTGTAAAGCTCTTGTTGGAGATGGGATTTAATCTAAGGACTCTTAGTGAAGATGGAAGTTTTGTAATAAACCCATCCCATTACAAATATGAGGCTTCTTACAATAAATCCAATTCGCATTTAAATATAAAACCTAAACCCATTCTCATATATACGCTTTAAATCATGAAAGCCATCCAGCTGGGAATTCAACAAAATAATTTGTCATTTTGACACAATTGAATTAAAATTTGATCCTTTTGACCCATATTATAGTTTTAAAAATACAACTATTAAACTAATTCAGATTTGTCCTCCATTTTAATCTAATAAAATTTAGACAAGCAAAAGGAGTACTACTTTTCCCATAAGGTTATCGAGATTTCAATATCGGCTAAAATTAAAGCCTGATTTTCCTGTTGCAAAAATATTAATTTCCATCATTTATCTCCCATATAAAAGATTAAAGCTGTATTCCTTAGTACAAACATTTGAAATTTGGTTAATTTTCGTATTGGAACAAAATACACAATTCGGCATATGTTTTGAAAGATCGCAATCAAATTACCTTTTACCCTTAATACATTCTGGGGCCAGAAAAAAATCCAGGTAAAAAATCTTTGAGTGTCAGATCTACTGAAATCACAACATGGATGCCTTGAAATTCGCGTTGCAACCTTATAGTTTATGGTGATTTGATACCTAGACTCAAATCTTTATTTTGAGATTCCTTAGCTCTAAGTCTCATAATCAATATTAAGGGTCACAAGCTAGTACTAAAATACTTAAACACACATTCATACCTAATTCCATGTCCATTGTAGGTGCCCTACCCCTAAATCTCATTTCACTTGTGAGGGCTTGTTTTTAGTGAAAGAAGTTAAGTTATGACATGACTAGAATGTTGTCTTACACATAACTTATTCGTTGACTTGACATCTTAATTCTATCTCCATCTCCATTATGAAAGTCTAAGCCAAACTCCCTATTGGGTTCCCATTATCGAAAAAAACGCGCTTTTTTTTACTGAAATTTGCACTTCATACTTTATCCCCACTTTGTTTTACTGAGATTCTTCGTGCCTAAGTCCCATCTCACTTCTGATGACATGCTAAATATATGTATTTTTTATTGATCCTTTAGAAAAATGGAACAATCCAAACAACGTTAGATTCACTGTAAAACATTGTTTAGAAACATGATGGAATAGTGTTTTGGGTAATAAACATGATGTCAAATCTTTAAACACTTGGTGACAAATGACTAAACACCCAACCACAAATGTATTTAATTGTTCGTCGTTTTAAAATTATTCTATCTATTTTCGTTTCTAAATAAATCCCTCTCTCTTCTCACAAGCTAAATATATGTATTTTATTGCCCCTAGAGAAAAATGGAACAATCCAAGTAAATTTAGTTGTTACGTCACTTTCTAGTAAAACATTAGTTTTAAAACAAGGAGCAAGAGTTTTGAGGTAATAAACACGCCAAAATCAACACTTGGCGTCGAATGCCTAAATACCTACCGCCAAATGACTGAATATGTTCGATTTCAAACAGCTAGATTTAGATATTTCAAAATGTTTTAAAACATAGTGCAAAGGTGTTTAATTTTACCGTTTTTACAGTGAATGGTTGGGGCCGACCCATGGAGAAACAGTCATAAATTCCCCCACTTTCAATGGGGTTTTTTTTTTTAAACTTTGTTATAAAAATAAATTAATATTTTTACTGAATAATACTTGCTATTATTTTCAAGTAAACTACAGTATGTAACTTGGCTTATACCGTATGGATTTCCTCATCAAAACTGTCCATCCACATCGTGAGATATAAAAAATCCCGAATTATTAACGATTTTGGAATTTCGACTTGACTCATTTGCAACATCAATTCTCCCTTCTACCACCCCACACAGACGAATTTCTGTACTTGATTGAAAATGAAATAGTACTAGTATATATATAAGTAATGAAGTAAACTTCAAATTACATGTAGAGCATATCATTTCTAAATCCATGTGCTATAATCATTTTAAAAAAAAACAAAAACGTGTGTTTATTAATTTGACAACTCTCTTGTTTTCCTTTTCTATGTTTCCAGGCGAACACCCCATATCGAAATGCTATTATTACTAACACTAAACGCTATCCTCACGTTATCTTTTCCTCATCATACATAAATGAAATAAACTTTATTGTTCATATTATGTCATCTTTATTTCCATTTCCGAATTTTGCTAAAAAAATCACGCTAATCCGGTCTTTACACAATTCAAATTATTAAGAAGCATGTTTGCTTGAATTCATTTACATAATAAAAAGGTACGAAATTTTTTTTCTTAGTACTTATATATTTTGTCTAATGTAATAATAATGTTTAAAAGGAACCACTAAACACAGAAGTTTTTCCTTTTCTTGACCGACACCTCAACTCTCCTCCCTGTCCGATCAGAAAGCAAGCCTGAAATATTGAAAGTTATTCTATCAACCTGTTTTCAAGCCGTTTTTACAAAACGAATGCGACCTTTTTCGTCTACCCCGCCACGAAGGATTTTCGTTATAGTGACTTCGTTGAATCTAAATTGTTTGGCGTATAAATAATAATAATAATAATATCGTTCTTGTATAGCGCCTATGGCAGAGGCCTCTAAGCGCTTACATAATAGAGCATATAAAAAATATTAATACGACAAAGACAAAAATAGATAAATTCTAATGTTAAACAACAATGCTAACATCAAATTATACACAATTTCAAACTAACTTTAAATTTAAGTAGAATTCAAACATATATATTGGAACCAACAAGATAAGAAAAAGACAACCCCGTGCCTGCCCATACTAAGAACATATGGGGATACCCCTGAATCATCAGCTGTGAGGTTCTGTGAGTATGTACCCCACAGCGATATCGGTTAGTCTTGATCTTTCCTGGATTCCGATGCCTCTAACCCTTTCCC
>JAMKCH010049554.1:0-17476 GCA_023653785.1 Ophioderma brevispina | reverse complement strand
CGGTCTGATGAATATTCATAATTAAACAATAAAGGACAAATTGAACAAAGGAAAATTCTAGAAAACACCTCAGCCTCAGGTGGTACAAATGAAAGAAATAAACAATAGTGAAAGATTCAATATAAAAGCTAATTGTGGAACACAGATTGCCATCTTTTTGTTAGCTTATCATCTGCCGATTACGATTCAGCCAAAGTAGTGATGTAAAGTTATCAAATTTCTTCACTATTTTAAAGGGACAATCTATGAGTCACCTGAAGATTTCCATGACTTCGAATCACCATCTTGAATGGCTGATTCGTTGTTGATATACATGTATATATTATCTAACCAGCAGATGGTAATCCGACGATCACAATAAGCTTTTGTATTGAGTCACCTGAAGATTTCCATGACTTCGAATCACCATCTTGAATGGCTGATTCGTTGTTGATATACATGTATATATTATCTAACCAGCAGATGGTAATCCGACGATCACAATAAGCTTTTGTATTGAGTCAAATGTTCTTTCATCGTTGTTTATTTCAACAATAAAGGAGCAAAATGTTTCGATACAAAAGCTTATTGTGGGTTGTCGGATTACCATCTGCTGTTATCTAAATATAGGTAGATCGACAACGAATCAGCCAAGCCAGTGATTCAAAGTCATGGAAAATCTTCAAAAAGACAATTAAAAACAGTGTTGGCTTTTTTTTTACTTTAAAAAATGGTAACAATTGAACATTTTTCTATTTCTAACCCGTAACGCCAGATCACTAAAAACGAGATTAAAAATAAAATTGAAGGGGAAACGTTAAAAGAGATGAAATTTCTGTCTTTATTTTCTTTATGCGCAATCGAGTGCTGGTGATAGCCGTATCGACATACCTATTTAAGAATAGCCTATTTAGGATACCTTCTTAGCTAAAACTTCTTAAGCACTAACCTGTGTAACAAGCATTCGGTAGTGTACCGGGGATAACAATGTATCAAGATCTTTAATTCGTGGTGTCAGAATCCGGGTCAGATATACGTGTGAAAGGGTTATTGAACCGAATCGACTTAAATATCCAAACCTGCCTCTAAATAACCATTAGACCACGGCTTAACCAGTCAATAGGATAATCTTTTCAACAGATGGAACCATTTCTAAATCAGATCATGATTTCCTTCGACCATAAGATTCTCTCTCCAGAAGAGTAAACCTATTTTCGACTAGACCTTGGTGCTAGACTCCTGCACAAGTGAACAGAACAGTTCAATGGTGTTTATTAATTAAGAAAAAAATTAACGCTGCTTCAAGATATTTAAAAAAACGAAATATATTCTCAATTTTACTGAATAATTATATAAAATCGATTTTTCGTTCTTGTCACGACGTATATGTAAGATAAGAATTCAAAACACACCGTTATGAAAAAATAATGGAGTTTTGATAAGGTCTGGCTTGCCTGTTAGACTCCGACCTAGCAGCTCCCCTAAAAGCTCGCCGCTAGCATGGCTAGTCGGAGTCTAACACGCTCACCAGACCTTATCAAAATACCATACATATAGCCAACATGCATGTTTCTTAGATTTAGAAGTCTCCAGAAATTGGAATGACTTTGTCATTCCGCCCGGCAAGATGGCCGCTAATCCGAAAGGTGGAAAACCTCTATGGGGGTGGCCAATCTAGCATTCACGACTGAAGTAAAGAGTTACCCAAGCAACTCAAAATAGTAATACCTCCCATAGTTGTTTTAGGGTCTTCTTTTATAGCCCTTTATTTTTTGAAAATGGGTATAATATGTCAAAGGTGCAACTAGAGATTTCACGTATTCAGGTGTCCCCTCCTAAAAAATCCGAAGTTCTGATTTTTGCCCTGATGTAAAGTGTTCCATCAAAAAATCCCCGATCTGAAAGGATTAAGTTGAGAATAATTTTTCTTTGGTACAGAAATTGGTTGCGAATTGTCTAATTTCGTAAGGAGCAAATCGAAATTCAGGCTGTGTTTGCTATTGAAATATCAGTAATCAAGATCACCTTTTTGAGGTCGTCCGATAGAAATACCTTATGGCAGCATGATCCGTGCGGCGTCTGCGTCGGCGGCGCGTCGTGACTTTTCTTGTGAACAAATATCTGGAGATCTGTACTGAGGCTACAGGGCTAAACTTGGTGGAAAGGTGCGGGGTTACAGATTCTCGAATGGATTAAATTTTTACAACAGTGGATATTATTGCATTTCTAATTACCTAATTTGCATAATTAATTAGCATATTTTGAAACCTATTTTCCATGCTTTTCATGACACTTTTTTTGTGAACAAATTCTGGAGATCTTTTCAGGTTACACAGAGCTGAAACTTGGTGAGGGGTGCAGGGGTTTACGAATTCCTCAAACTGATTGATTTACAACAGTACTATATGGCATTCTAAGTACCTAAAATTTGCATAACTTATTAGCATATTTGACCTATTTCTTGATTTTCATTGACCTTTTGTGAACACAATTTCTGGAGATCTGTAAGTCGCACAGGGCTGAAACTTGGAAGATCGAGGTTTAAGATTCTCGACTGATTGCTATAACAACAGTAACATTGTTCCTGGGTTATTAGACATTGTCCTGGGGTAAAAGACATTGTCCTGGTATGGTACCAATGTCCTGTCCCTGTGGGTATGGGACATTGTACCCTGGGGTATGGGAACCACAATTGTCCTGGGGATCTGGGACATTGTCTTGGGGAATATGAAACGATTGTCCTGTCCGATATGGTACATTGTCCCGCAGGTATGGACATTGTCCTGGAGGTATGACATTGTCCTGGGGTTGGGAACATTGCCCTGGGGTACGTGAATATTGTCCTGGGGTATGAACATGTCCTGAAGTATGGGACATTGTCCTGGGATATGGCATTGTCCGGAGGTAATCATTGGACATTGTCCTGGAGGTATCATTGGTACAAGTTGTCCTGAGGTACATGGGAAAATTGTCCTTGAGGGGGGGAACAAGTTGTCCGGGGAATGAGTGGTACGATTGTCCTGGGATAATTGGTACATTGTGCTGGAGGTATGGTACATTTTCCTGGGGTATGGTACATTGTCCTGGAGTATCGGACAATTGTTCTGGTCTGGGAATATGGGACCATGTCCTGGAGGTATGGGACAGTGTCCTGGATGTTTGGGACACTTTCCTGGGGTATGGGACAATTTCCTGGTATGGACACACATTGTCCTGGGGGTTTGGGCATTGTCCTGGGGTAATGGACCTTGTCCTGGGTATAAGACTTTGTCCTGGGTAGGGGACAAAGTTCCTGTGGTATGACATTGTCCTGGGTAGTGACATGTCCTGGGTCTATGGGACATTGTCTTGAGGATATGAAACATTGTCCTGGGCAATATGGGACATTGTCCCGGATGTATTGGACATTGTCCTGGAGGTATGGGACATCGTCCTGGAGGTCATGGCATCGTCCTGGAGGTATGGTACATTGTCCTGTGTATGGGACATTGTCCTTGAGGGGATGGTACATTGTCGCTTGAGGTCTGGGACATTTTCCTGGAGGTATGGACAGTGTTCTGGTAGGGGACATTGTCCTGGGTATGGGACATTGTCCTGGGTAGGGCCTTGTCCTGGGGTATGGGACTTGTTCCTGGGTTGAGACATTGTCCTGGGTATGGGACAATTTCCTTGGGTCTGGGACCTTGTCCCTGGGGTATGGGACACTTGTCCCGGGGGATAATTGGACATGTCGTTGGGGATATGAAACATTGGTCTTGGCATAGGGTGACATTGTCCCCGCGTATGGTACTTGTCCTGGGGTATGGCAAATTGTCCTGGGGTATGAGACAGTTGCACTGGTTATTGGAATATTGTCCTGGGGTATGGGAACATTTTCCCTGATTGGGACATTGTCCTGGGATATGGTACATTGTCCTGGAGGTATCCTGGACAATTGTCCTGGAGGTATGGAACTTTGTCCTGTGTATGGGACAGTGTCCTACGTGAGGTGTGGGACAGTTGTTCCTGGGGATCTTGGGACATTGTCCTGGGGATTGGGACCTTGTACCTCTGGAAGTACATGGGACAATTGTCCTGGGTTATGGGACATTGTCCTGAGTATGGGAGAACATTGTTCTGGGAATATGTGACATTGTCCTGGAGTATGGGACTTGTCCGGAGGTATGGGACATTGTCCTGGGTATGGGGACAAATGCCTTGTTAACCATGAATTCTTTTTACAGTTGTTTTATATTGTTATTAGCTGATCAGAATACATTTTTCAGGGTGAGCATGTAACCAAAACTGAAATTGTGCATCCTTCAGAAATGATTTCGAGAACCATCCCATAACACATCGACGACCTATTGGACCGCCGTCCCTATTGTTTTTTTATCTCCTTTAAGGTAATATTTGAAATTACTATTTCTGACACAATATTTGGGTGCCTCAATCTCTCATTGCACCTGATTGAAGCGGAGCCACACTGATTTGTTTGTTTTTTTTTGTTTTTGCCTAGCGCCTCTACCTCATCAAATGTGAATTTAATTGAATGATTAATTGTTAACATTTGGTGATTCGTTAGAATTATTAAAAATGGTTAAAAAATTCTTCCATGACCCTTTGAATTTCAAATTTTTTTTTCTGACTTTGCTTTATTTAATAAGGTTACAGAGAACTTTTTAGCATTAGGGGGTTTAAGGTTTCTAAGATTGCTAGTAAGCTCATTGTAGTACTTCTTTTAGTTTTTTCTAATTAACTTTTTGTAACTTTTAGTTGCGCTTACTACTCTCTAGAATTTTTCATCACTCTTATTTTTGACATTGCATTCCGCTGCGCCAAGGTGCTCAAACATGTTGGTGCTTGGACTTTTACAAGTCCATTGAAAGGAATAACACGAGTGAGAACGGAAACCCCAAGTGGGGCATCTTGCGCAGCAGGCTTGACCAGGGGCTATGACTTCCTGCAAAACAAAAAGGACTTCCGCACGCATGCGGAAATGCAACGCGGACATTGCACTTAACGCATGGTGGAAGTGCAAGTGAATTTTCTCCGCAACGAAAAGCATGGTCACACACCGGGTTGCCAAACCCGCGATTCGGTAGCCCAATTGGGCGACTTCGGCTACTCGCCCCTCGAACTGCAAAAGCCCACCGCGAATTCGCTACGTTGGGCTACTTTTTTCACTTTCTTAGGCGACACGCCGCGACAAAATCGTAAAAGAAGTAGCGCTTTTATGAGACAATGTGATTTGAATATAGGCTTTTAAAGTTGTTTTCTTACATACACAATGAATGTTTCTGGCTACAACATCATTGTAAATCAATTAAGAACAACCACCCGTAGGGTCAGTGGGCAGCCGTGAGACGGGGATACCAAAGCTGCTGTCACTCAATGGCAATACAATAGGCGATACCAAGAAGTAACGGAGGCTATAAGCATCCGGATGCACCTCTTCGGATCCTCACGTAATTAATGGTTCCAGCCATGGTTCAAGCATCGTTTTACAAAGTTTGAAATTTAATGTCCTAAGAAGACGTAAGCTGTTTCCGAAGCTTCGAAGTGTGGGGCATGGCGCACGTCACGTCTGAGGCAAGCTGACTCTTGCTAACTTCACATTGCCGGCGAGGTAATTCGATCTTCGGAAATGGTGGAGGCGATTTATGATAATGTAAAGGTGCCAATGGGCCTGCATACATATGTTTGTTATTCCTGCCCGGGGAGGTGGGGTGGGTATCGCATTTTGGGGTTTCTAAGAAAAGGTCTTTGAGTGTCTGATATTTTTTTTTTATTTATATATTTTTTTTAAAAATTTTAGTAGTTGGATGATCCCAAAATATCTTAAGTCACACGTATGGTTTAAACTGGGTTTAAAACACCCCTAAACTTCAGTTTTGAGCGCTTTTCAATTTTGGGCGACTTTTTCGGCTATTTGGGCGACTTTTGCGCGTCTGCCCTCGATTGGGCTGATAATTTTGGGCAACCCTGGGTCAACATGGGGTCAAGTTCAAGTGCATGCATCCAATGATCCTATCATTGAGGCATCCCACAGATTTTGCAGCTGATTTTGTTTGGTATCTACCTGCCATGACTGCCCAGAGGTAGGTACCGCGACACTATCAACCGGCGGTGGTGGGGCGATCCAACGCTTCGTGAACGATCTATGTCGCTCTCTCAGACTCGAGTCCCGACCTCCCTGCATGCTGCACTCGTTGTTTGGCTTTATATTCTCACATTCTGCGGTCGCAAGTTGTTGAAATTTGGAACACACACTCTCTCTCTGCACGGTCGTGAAACTTTAATGTACCGTCTATGCTAAGAATGTTCACAATTTTTATATGGTCATTTTTTAAATCTGAAAGTGTTTTTTCAACTGAAAAGGTAAATTACTTGTCCTTAAAATGAGGTGGTCAATCAATATGGAGCCCAAGTATTAGCCATAGAGCTAAAATAATAAGCCGAGTTACAGACAAACTTCATCATGCCAGAAATTGATCCAAAATCGGTAATGTGCATGGTGAAAGCACGCACATGTACAATGTACACTTTTGGTAATATGACTCATTTACCTCCTATTCTTTAATACACCTGTCAGTTGTATGGCCACTATGCGCCCCGGGATGGTGCCTTCCATTTTGTCATGTGAGGCGGATTTACCTATACATTGACGCACCCCTGTGTCCCAAATATGTCGCACCTTTGCTTACAATGACGGTACTTCAAATACTTTTGGTGCGCACCATTTCTTGATAATGACTAACCATTTAACTGTCCTAATGACGCACGTCTGTCATGACGAACTGCATGAACTGAGTGAAATTGTCCCAATGATCCGGCGGCGCCGATTACGCATAATGGGCATCGCGGCACTTTTTGATATCGTCTTCATCGCGGCTAAAATCTCGCAATATCGCGATAATTAACGATATCATCTTGGCTTAATACATTCCATTTTCGACCTCAATGTGACATTATAAACCATTCCAACACTGACTCTAAACCCCCTTCTTACTTACTAAACAAACTTGCGGATAAACTCTGCAGAATTAGATCCATTTTTCCAATACCTCGTAAGTTTTTTAGAGAAATTCTGTAGCATATCACTTATATCATGGCGATACTTAGTCCCAATAAGTGGGACTTCACATGGCGTTTCTTTAACGGTATGCCTTTAACAGTCCTAATATGTGAATCCCAAAACATTATGTGCATCAACTATGACATTTTTGTGTAGCCTTTAAATTTCGACCACTGACAACATGTCACACTCCTCTTACCTGATTCCTATTCAAAGCTTTCACCGTGCTTTCACGAAACACCTCTTCTACCTTTTACACCAGTAAGATCCAATTTTAAATGCGTGAATGGCTTAATATAGCAATACAAAATTCGGGACTTAGTCACCGGTCAGAATCTTACAATTCTTGGATTTCATTAAATGTCACTTCAAAAAGAGGTTGAGATATATTTCGACTAATCATGTTGTTGATCACACTCGAAGGATACTTTCAAGGGGGAATCAGGTAATTTTATTTAGTGAAGCTTGAAAAATTATTGGAGAATGTAAGACAAAAATTTTGTCAGATCAGTTTCACACTATTTTGGCATGACTCCTCCTTTGATAAAGTTAATGGCATTATGAGAATTGTACATATGGAGGAAGTCATGCTCAGCAGGACTATGGCGATCCTCCTTCACTCGTGACTCTGTAATAATGAAATTCGGTCAAAGGTGAGGGTCCGTGATCATTACTTCAGCTGGGGGTGTTAAAAGATTTTCGTCCGACTCAGACGAACACCTTTACTTATATTCAATACTTGAACGGTATAGAAAAATCCGCAATCGCATATTTAAACAATTGGAAATGTTTTTAAAAAAAAAAGCAGCTAATACGCGAATTGGTGTACCGTTTTTTATGTTTGAAGTCATGATAATAATGTCAATGTCGAATGTTTGTTGTTTGTTAATGTGATCACAGAAGATTAACAGTGCAGTGCATGAGTGCATGAATAAAAACAATGATGATGATAATGAGACAAAATGTTTCTTGCCTATTTCTCTGCCCACATGTACGTTCATACATATGTCATTTCATCTCTCTTGGTCCTTCTTTCAATTCATTGTCCGTTTAACTTTAGTGTTGTTGTTTACGTTTTAAAAAACGACACTCGTGACGGCTGCTCACGTATCTCCTTCCCACTTGTCACTCGAGCAGTCTGTAATGCACGTGGAAGATAAAATTGCGCACACGCACATGATCTTTTGGGTATCACGCATTCCTAATGCCGTTGCCCCCCTTAACCAGTCCAGTCCAGACAGCTGTTGGGGATTTTTCCCAACATAGCACCGAGAAAGCGATGTAAACGCTGTATTTTTATATCACTCCTAGCATCCACAAAATAACATCTTGAAATGGGTTATGAAGACCAGTTAATATTACTCAGTCAGGGTTTTATTTTTTGAAATGTGAATGGATTTTGATTAAAATAATCCATTGCAAAGAGCAAAGTAACAATCCATAGATGTTTACCGGCAGTATGGTACGTAAATAATAACTCTGGTAATATGGATTATTACGCACGCGCGAATCGTCATTACTAGAAATTATGAATGAACTATGATATAAACAGTAGCCATGTCTCCTTGACGTCATTATTTTAAAAATATTCATAACCTCGGCAGGGCAGGGCAAGGGCAAGCGAATCGACGCACGCAATAGCGGAGTTTTTAATGGACAAGTTTTAACTATTTTATACCACAAAAGAATGGATATATCAAGATTTTTACATTTAATAATCGAACACACAATGAAGTTCTGTCATCACAATATTTTCTGGTCACATTTCCTCAATGAAGCTAAACTTACAGCTGCCCCCTCCACCTCTCTCCTTGTTCTTCCGCCCAGGCTGCCGATTTACCCATTTTTTTTTTCATGGAAATTCCCTTCATGACGGCACCTGGGTACCGTGGGCTGCACCTTAGATAGGCTCACGTGGACCGGCCAGGGCCAGGTGATTAATTCGGGTCAGCGTGTCACACAGAAACATGTACAATGTAAATGTATACGGTCCAGTGTTGATCGAATATCCTTGTACGAGTTCATTATGCCTGTTGGGCCTGACATCGTGGTTTATAATTTGCTTTTTTTGTACATTTGGACTAATAACTGGATGGATCAATCGTCCCTTCCCTCCCATGAAAGATGATGGAGACCTGGCCCTAAAAGGTAATGACTTACATACACTTGTAAGTATTAACACATGTAATAATGGTAATATAGATAGATTTTACTGTGTAGTCTGATATAAAGCTTGGATGAATTTGATCTTTTTATACCAAAGATCTTACTCAGAATCTCGTCACATATCGTCGGACCATGACGAAATATCATCATCCACGATATGAAAAAATTATCGCAATATTATCCCATCGCGATTTATCGCACACCCTTGATTTTTTTTTCCTTTCGTATTGAAGGCAGACGGGCCATTTACCGCCCAGGTCAAATGACGGACATTTACGCATCTATTTCTCAATGTTGTGACGGACCAAAGGCTCAATGACGGTACCGCCCTGCGTCAGAATGTGGTGGTAAATGACCCACCCTACGCACCTTTCCCGGGGGTCGCATAGTGCGTCATACACTTGACAGTGTATTACTTTATGGGAAGGTTGTAACTGAAACCAGAGGGTCCGACATTAGTTTGAACACTGTATCGTTACTCAAACAGTAGATGATAATGAGTAGTGTTAAAAGATAATGTTGACCCCTGTTTTGGTCTGTACAGAACTAGGTGCCAAGTCATAAGTAGGACGAATGTCAGTCACTTCGACGGATTGCAAATTCGTCCGATACCACTTCGACGTCATCCAATCGACGGACGTCCAAGTCACCGTCATACTAGTCCTGATGATCTGACTAGATAGTCTTTAACTTTTTGTAGTGTCGTAATCGTACTATCTAGTCATGACGGGTTTTTGTGCAGAAGAAAGATCTTTTAGTGAAACACAATTCAATGTGGTATTGTGCCCAAAATACTTCAGTACTTCAAAAGTGAGTATCACATTGATATTCTCGACCGCAAAATGCCTTAGTTAACATTAAAGCCTTCAAAGTGGCTCAAATAGCTACAACAATTCCATGAACAGATTAAATTTTTTTTTCCATGTCCCCCCTGTATCTCAACATAGTACATTTTTTTGTTCTGGCCTATCGCAGTTTGGTGATGTTGCTTCGGATGGAGCTTTACCGACTATGATGGCCGTAGACGTAAGACATTAATCCGTGGTACTGCTCATTGGGGCATATGTGTGAATTAAACGTCCCCATGCATGTTTGCCTCTTGAATGTCCCTTGTGTGTACTCGCTGAGACTGGATATTGCCCGGAACGGTCTGGTTGTTAGACCTGGGGGTATACAACCCTTGCGTGCGGTACCGAAACTACCCTAATTGGTCCAAAAGTTAGAGGGACAACCACTGTGGGCATCTCGATTGGGTAAACAGCGTCTTTTGGCATAGAATACGCGCACGCTAAATTACGCGGTGCAAGCCTCATCTGGAGTGTTTATCATCATGTCCATAGCTTGAAAATGGGATTTTTTTTTGACAATTTTTTCTTCAATTTAAGGACATTTTAAAACAAAAATGTGTTTTAAAGCACCATTGGATAGAAAAGATGATTTTCTGTAGGTGAGTGGATCGATTTTGGGGTAATTTAAGTAGTATTTAACCAGTAACCATGTAGGGTCCTAAACTACACTTTTTTGCCCCGTCCATTTATTCTACTGCAATTTTCAAACCTGATCTGAGCATGTGCATTACCCTTTATAGCAAAGGTCATCAGCGAGGTCAACCATCGTGGCATAATTAATGAGCTTGTGTTTCAGCGTGCCGTGTGCATAATGGCACCGTGGCATTGCTGCTTTCTCGTCACTCGTGTTCGAGTTGTGCAGCATCCATGGTTTTAAATTTGAAAGCATGCCAGGTTGGTAACATGCAATTCATGCAATGCAGCACATCACATTACGATTGACATAATTTCTTTAATAACACTTTAAAACTCATTAACACAACTAGGTTACCCCCGGCCCTGGAAGGTATGCCGTATCAACAAATGCGAAATACCAGTGACAAAATCGCATTGGTAAATCTATGCATATTGATCACGCGGCGGCCTCCAAGACTGGTCAAATTTGCACCAAATTGATGCTTGAGCTGTCAGTTTAACCAAAAAATTCTCAAATTCCCCCAATAAACTCCCACAAAAATACACCAATCAAAGAAAGAGGTGCATTTTTCTCACCAAAACAAGCAAGTGTCAATTCGAAGTAAACTGATACCAAACGACTGACACAAAAATGTAAGGTACTCGGCGAAACCAGTACTGATTGCGACAGAATAAAAGCAATTTGATGCCTTGAAAGTAGAGCTCATCGATTAAATTACTTTATGATTGGTCACATGATGTTTTTAACCAATAAGAAGCTTTAAAACGATGGAATCCCATATCAATACATCGATTTGGAATTTCTTTGTAAACCGGCCTGACGTCACGTAATGAGGCTAACCGCGCCACTACCTTGTATTGCATAAATTATGTCTACGAAATCGGTGTACGATGTTTGTAAGTGCAGGGACAGGAAGGGAAGAAAGGAGAAGAAAGAAAGAAAAGAAAAAAAAAGCAGACAGCAAGGGGCCCTCCTCGCGCATTACTTCGAAAAACGTTCATTGGGTTTTGTTTTTGCCAAACTATAGGCTAATAGGCATGTGTATGTTAGTGTAAATTTCCACACAGACGGCCAATTCGACGCATGTGCCCGCAGATACCTTGGGAGATGCAGATCTTATGATATTGATATAGGCCTTAGGTCTAGATGTGATTTTTCTATCTGAAGGAACTTCATTTGAGTTTAGGTATTTCATACAATGCAGTAGTATAATGGACAAGCATTAATATATAGGGGAAATACAACGAATTGTTTGAATATTATTGATGCGACCTTATCAGGAAATCTCCTAGCTCACGGGCTGAGTCAGCCTTTAAATTTTCGTATCGCTAATTATTATATTTTATCATAAATATAATATATAACAAAACACTTGTAATTAAATTATGCATATTAAAAAAAATCAGTCGAGTCAAGTCAAAATCTCAATTTTTAAAGGTGACAAGGGGAATTTTTTTTTTTTTTTTTTTTTTTTTTTTTTTCGCTTAGAATATAGATTTCGGCATATTTTACTTGATTGGTTGAAGACACTTTTGAAAACGTTCGAAGACTTATATTTTTAAATAGGCTACTAATCTTTATTTTATTTGGACAAACATGACTTGAGTAGAAAAGAAAACCAAAAGTTCTATTTTTGTGGGTGTTTTCGGTTTATTAAAATGTCCATGTCCTGATTCGAAATGGCCTTTTCTGTTGTCTGAAGAAAAGTACTATTTCTATTTACTCTATGAAATCTAGGCCTAAAATGATTTTGGTTGTTGATATTATAGCAAAATGTGCCCCATCAAAAGTAACCACCATCTGAAATGAAAAGTTGAGAATTATTTCTTTGGTACACAACATATTTGAAATTTCTCCTTTCCCTATTGGAGCAAATCGGAAGTTCAGCCTTTGTTTTATATTGAAAAAAAAAATCATATTTAAAGCATACCGAGAGCTCGAGATTCCAGATCTATTTCTGATCATAATAACTGAATTTAAAATTAGTATTGTATGGTACTTTTTTTAAACACGCCATTATTTTTGAAAACGCTCACCAAAATGGTATTTTGTATGCCTTTTGTGCGCAATATATTGTTGATTTTAGCGTTTCAGTTTCTTTAAATTTAATATCAAAGTTAACAAATATGGGTAGTAAAATGACTCAACCACTATCTTTTGTGCGAGAATCAGTCTTGATTCTCCAAAATTAAGTTTTGCGGAATCTCATAATTCGCTACTGGTGTTAAATTTCCTTTAAGTTTACAGAATCACATTGATTCCCCGCATATCAATTTACGAGAACTTTGCGATAAATCGATTCTCGCCGAAATTCTAGCCCTCCTTTTGGGCAAAAAGCGAGAAAAAGATTAGGCCGATATCGATCTTGTCATGGTTTATTGGCCGAGTTGTTGTTTGATAAACATATTCGCAACCTTTCGGGGAATGTGTACAATGATAACTACCGTATTTGCCTATTTAGCGCCCCCTCCCCTTATAAGCGCGCCCCTCGGACCATTCGACTTGCCAAACCATGTCTCCATTAACCGCCCCTCCATTTGGAAGGTTCACTGCTCTTGAACACTCCACTTGTGAGTCCCGATTTTTTGTTAATTTACAATGTACTAGTACCTTTCTGGCGTCTTTCCAGTCGAAATAATGAAAATTTTCAAGGTTATATTTTACCCCTTGCCAACAATGGTAAATACAATCCACACTGTGCCAATGCCTGCGATATATCAATTAATATTGGAATGAACTCCAGATGGGGCTACTTGCACTCATTCGCTCAATTGCTATGGGGCGGACTCATCCACGGCGTGTTTATGCAGAGGAAATATCCAACATCATCATTGGCTCGCGTTAAACGAAAAAAAGAAGCATCAATCAAAATTAGGAGACACGGTAAAGGTCGCTGGTAGACTTTGAGGAAGTTTTTAGATTTTCTGGGGATTAAAATATTGGAGGTAACCGATTGCATGTGTTATTAAGTATCTGGAATCCATTAACGGGTTAACGTGGCCTCTCAAATATTGGAGACCTGTTTTTGGGCATCAGCTGCCACAATTCATCTAAAAAGAAATCGGTATATGTTTTACATAGTCTGTCATTGTTATTTTAGAGAAAATTGGAACTTTGAGACCTGCTGCGAATCGCGTACTAGCTATCTCCGATTGTGAATGTACAGCGAAATCTGTCATTCATGCATCCGAACTGGTATACGTAAATTATCCTTTGGCCAATCAATATGCGGCATTCATTATGACGTGGTTTATTTTATTAGCACCGTAGTCCTATACATACCTGCTTTTCATGAAGCAATCGCGTTTGACCTTCCAAATCAATGCAAAAAATAAGTTCCCCTTCACTCATATCATTCATGATGTCAACTTCCACTAATGTTGCATGTACGTGAGATTTCCAAATTAAAATTTTGAAGGCTGTGACACGATAATTATGTATGTTTTTTCCTGGAACGAACGGCACGACCTTTATCTCATCTGATTCCCTTTTCCTTGACCTGCCCACTGCCCTATAGCGACTTCAAAAAGGCGTGATGAGACTTGAACTGTTGCACCTGACCGTCGCGTCCATGCAAATTTGTGATTATACTTTTTTGTAGGGGTGGGAAACAATTTTGTGATGAAAGTTTCATCAACATTTTGGTTTATCTTACCATGATAAAAAACCTATTAATTGACTATTGCTGGAGGCAAATAATTCTTAAACACATCTTACATTATGTACAATGTGAATCCAAAGAAACACTTGGAACGCGTGATATATGCTACGTATTATTTGATAGCCACACAAGACAAAATCGCCAGGCCCTTTCAGAGAACTGAAGATACAGACCACGTGGTTTATCGAGATTGGGGGAGTTCCCATGCATCCGATTTTGGTCCTATACCATTTTATGACTGTGAGTCCTTGTACTAAAAAGAGTTCCATGTTATTGTTTTTATGTTGTTTGTTTTATTGTCCAATTCTCTTTGATCATATTTGTAGTCTAGGTAGGGCCTATATTAAAAGTTTCGCCGCCAATTACAGCTCGTACATCAGATTAGGCGCTGACTTTCCCTACACTCAATTGCACTGCGTTATCTATTTCTAAACTGACGGATCTCCCCATTTTTTTCTCCTGCGGCCTTTCGTGTTTTTAAATCTCCTTGGGCGTGGCGACACCTACCTTTATCATGCGTAAATAAACTAAACGCGAGTTGTGCTCACTTGGGACAACAGGGCCTCACTATACTGCTAACATTTTCATTTAAAAACTCATTATTTTTAAGTTAAAGCATTGTGACGGCTAAAGAAACGTACCAATGCTTACCTAGAAGTTAGGTGTAGTCAAGGTGTGGTTGTGTTGTGTTAAATGCTTTTCTAATAGGGATTTTGCGGTCAACAGTAACTTACGCAAGGGTGCCAAAATTAGCGCCCCCCCTAAAACGAGTGACTTAAGCTCCAAGGGCCTAAATAGGTTCCGAATCGGTCAATTAAAAAGTAAAATTCAGAACTATTGGAATCATTGCAAAAATCTATAGGATACACCCCAAATGGAATATTTGTGTGGGAATCCAGTACATAACAGCAGCGATATTTACTTCAGCGGCATGGCCAAAATGGTCTAGTAAATCTGACATTGGAAATACGGTTTGTGTTTTAGAATTCATGTAAAATTACCTTAAAACACCTTAAAAAATGACTCCTCTGTAACAAGGGCAAATGACTTTTCAGATTCACATTTACTCATACCTTCTCGTCTTTTACTAAATCCAAGGTTCTAGGTGAATGTTTGAGCCGATGCAAACCTTGCATTGCTGAAATTTTTGTGTACATTTATTTAGGAAGAGACCAACTCTCTGCTTCATTCTTCGGGGCAAAAAGGTGGTTTCAAAGTACCCTTATCAGAGACCAATATAAAATCAGAACATTTCCTGGAAAGAATTAGATTATCGGAAAAAGTAAATAGTGCGGCTATAGTCGGAATTAAAATTTCTTTTACATAGGCGTGATGGTTCAATTTATATTTACACTAAGACCATTTACAAAAGCGATTTAAGTTTTTTATTTTTTGCATGGGAGAACAGAAAGTTTAAGACTGCAAAACATGTCGGACATCTTTGAAAAAAAATAAATTAAAAAATAACCAATTTTTAATTAAATTTCACTCACAGATGCCCCCAAAACCAACTTTTTTTCAGAAGTTCCGGGACGATAGCTGTTTTTTTTGTTATTGGCCTTATATCAAAATCAATACTGTTTCTGGTGGTAAATTGGGGTCCCAAAAGACGATCGGAGCACACACCTTTCATTTGAAAGTCATTGTTTTGCTTAATCTTTCACTAACATTTTGATTGGCAAATCATAAATACAACTTAATTGACCCTTCTAAACCTGAGGATGAAGTGTGAGTGTTGGGAAAAGGAGCTAGATGGGGTGCTGAGAAGGGGAGGTGGGGTGCGGAGAAGAGGGATGTGCTGGTATTGGGTAGGAGGGATGGTGGTGTTCGAAGGGATGGGGATGTGGGTATTGGAAAGGGGGAAGGGGTATTGCATATTGGAAGGGGAAGGGGTATTGCCATATTGGGAAGAGGGAGATGTGGGGTGTGGGAAGGGAAGATGTGGTTGTTGGGAAGGGGGTTGGGTGGTAAGAGGAAGATCTTGTGCGTATCCCATGAATCCCGTGTCTTCACAACATTTCATTGTGTGTAGCCATCCGGGCCCATTCAAATCCATTGTTGTGTCCACGTTCGTAAGTCACACATTTGAGCGTCTGATTAAGCCAGTAAATGGGAGTCCTTAGTGATTGGGAAGCCGGTCCTCTTAATTTCAGTTAAACAGTCTATATGTTATTTGCTCTGTTTTAACTAAGGGATCACAAAATTGAAATATAGTCCAAAGATGATTGAAAATTGGGTTAGTCTTGCCAAAAAGTTCATTGAAACAGCCCAGCAGAGATCGATACCGGAAAGATTTTGCTCGATGTTTCACATAGAAGTCCACATGCAATGATTCCGTCATGGTGATACGACGTTGTGCGTAGCGCTTGACGGAATGAATGGCAATACCTCATTGCATCCGGGGACTTCTATATGAAAACCATATACCAAGATTTTCTTCCTAGCAATGATCAGGTGGTATCACATGATATCGCATTCTTGAAAGTCGGCGATCTGGCCCAAATCGCCATTGCTCGTGGGTACATACGGGATCTTCTCTTGAGTTGGGTTGGTAGAATGAGAGGGATGTTGGGAAGAGGGTTCGGGAAGAGAAGATCGGTGTTGGGATTGTTGGAAGGGGGACGTGGGGTTGGGAAGGGGATGTGGATGGGTTGGGAAGGGATGGCAGGGGTTGGGAGGGGGATGTGGGGTTGGGCAGGGTAAGATGGGGGGTGCTGGGAAGGGGCGATGGGGTGTGTGGAAGGAGAGTATGGATTGGGTCTTGGAAGGTGGAGTGGGAGGTTGGGGTAGGAAGGGTAAGATGGGGGGGGTGGGAAAGGGGATGGGAGATGTGGGTATGGGACAAGAAGAGGATGTTGGAAGGGGTAGAATTGGGGTGTTGGGGAGGAATTGTGGGTGGGGGGTGGATTTTTGGGGGGTGTTTGGGGAATGGGGGAAAATAGGGTATGTTGTAGAAATGGGAAAAGATGGGGTGTTGGGAAGGGGGAAGATGGGCTGTTGGAAAGGGGGAAGTGGGTGTTGGAAAGGGGAGAAGAACAGGGTGTTGGAAAGGGGAAGCTGGTGGGGTGTTTGGGAGGGGAAGATGGTGTGTTTGAATTGGGAAGGGGAAGGATGGTGCTTGGGAAGGA
>JAMKCH010049552.1:0-10078 GCA_023653785.1 Ophioderma brevispina | reverse complement strand
TTCAGAAAAAAAGCACCCCTTTTTAAAAAGCGGGTTTCTGTATATTTCTAATGCTTACCAATGTTATTAAAATACCTGAATAAAATATTCCTCATGTATGGAATGATCGTGCGTGCTTCATATGGAGGCCAATAAGACAACCGGCAAATACATAGTTTTGGGTATCATTTCATTTTGACACTTTTGCCTTGAAACATTCACTCACTGAACTAATCAAGTGGGAAATTTAGGAATTTGTATCTTAAACAAAATCTCCTGTCAATCCCTTCAAATGAGATAGAAACAACATTGTACCAGCTAAATTTTGACACCAATGTTTAAATATTGAGCCATCACTACTAATCCGGTTCATCCGTGCCACGTTGACATAATCTTAGTAGCTATGGCTTTAACCACTCCAATCCATATAGGCAATATCTACAAAAGTGTTAAAGTAAGCCATAATTTACTTTATACTGAAAACTTATGAAACCTTATACCCGGAACCTTAGACTCCTGGTACAAAATATCAGGAGTGTTGCTGGTCCAAATTAAAGAAGGTGTTTTTTTTTCATTGGGAGGTATACTGCCGAATTTATTGTGGTTGCAACTGATAATAGGTCTTTTTTTTTTTTTTTTTTTTTTTTTTTTTTTTTTTTTTTTTAACTGACCTGATATTTAATTAAGGGATATATATAAGAATACACGGCCACTATTTCAGATTACAAGTAGTTGCGCTGTAACACCAATTGATATAAATGCCTATCTAGATAGACCACTGACCTTGCTATGGATTAATGCAATGATTCGAATTTTTCAGTATTTTGTATTTAACCAACTCTCCCGTTTAAGGCTAAAGAACCTATAGAATATTGGTGGTTTTTTTTATTTTAAAAATTAATTTTGACATTCTGAGATCACAGTAAGGCACTAAACTCAATTCTAAATCAATTTGAATTTGGGACGGCAAGTCCCATTTGGTGGCCATTTTAAAAAAACTGCCCTATGAATTTTTGTTTTTACTCGTACTTTACTCTTATTTTTTATTAACTTGTGTTATTTATCATTTATGATACACTTGTGCCCATTTTTGCCGAAATAATGCTCACACACATCAAAACGTTTTTTTAATTTATAGCCTTCAAAGGACCATCGGAAAATCGATTTCACGCGTCCGCACTTGCTTAGAAAACGTGAACTAGTGGTTTTGAATGTCTCTTGTAAGATCTAAATTTCTCTTTCCTACTCTGTATTCCTCGACTATTGCAGAACTATTCAGGTCAATACAAAAGGAAATGTTGGTGGGTATTGTATACCTCTTTCATTGCAAGTCGTATGAAAGCCATATCATATTGATTATTTACCTGTTTTGACCATAGTACAATTCGAGTATCACTTGTATTATACTACCGAAAATGTACCCAAATGTACTTCTCATATCAAAATTGCATTTCGAGTATATATACAGTATTCTTATTCAGTGGCGGTGGTTTATCTTGTTAGGCAAGAATTTGATTGGATTAGGTCAAAGCTCCGCCCATCCATTACTGGTAATAGATGGATAGTGCAGCAATTACGCGGTGTAGTTAATATATGACACGCGCAAGCGGCGTGTTTATACCGCGTCGTGCATTTCGCGTGGTACCAAATGCAATTTTACGCAGCGTGACGATCACCGCGCGATGACTTGGTTCCTTGGTTGAAACATTTGTTTTCAAGAGGGGTTTAATTATTTAATGAATAGAAAAAGATGATGTTTAGAAATCTTTTTGACAAATACATTATGCGATAAAAAGCCAAAATTACACAATTCAAATAATATGAAATAAAAGATATTTTTTTGTTTTGGCCATCTTAGATGTTGTCAATATGGCCGGTAATCCCACCACGATAAAATATGGATGCCCATCAAATTATGACACTCATCTAAGTGGCCAAACAAAACCTCATCTTTATTCTGTAAGTTGTAATGTACACGAAAATTGTACTTATTGTGTCGCCTTGCCTTAAGACGGAAGACGCATAGGGATCACTTTGGTACACTGTTGTCTGTTGGTAGTAGTTTGCCATGTTTTTGTGAAAAAGGGTTAACGTTTGCCTGTAACATCCGCATACTTGGTTTTCGATGGATTTAAACCAAACTTGAGTCATAAGTTACAAACTGGGGGATCCCTCATTGATGATGAGGTCAAAGGTACATACTAAGGTCAAAGGTCATGTGAGGTCAAGTGATAAGTAGGCTGAAAATGTAAAATTGACCTCAATTGAAAAGTTGAAGGTCAATTGGAACAAATATGGATTTGTACTTAGATCAAAGGTAAATGAAAAACGCGACGGCAGGCGGGACCTTATAGAGATTTTCGACAAAGTGCCGACCTCATTAAAAAGTTTTAGGTTGTCCTTCACCGTGAGAGGTAGAGGGAAAATATTGTAATGGCCACATGTAGAAAAGGTTTATTGTACTCATACAATGTAGAGTAATGTAACTAGTAAATAAATGTGACAAAAATGCATCGTTTCACATCTAAGTTAGCTTGGATGTTCAATTGAAGTCTCAGGATGAAAAACAACCCGCAAATATTCATTAAAATGTTGGTATTTGAACATAAACTAACTTTGGTACTACAAAATATCATTCTTATCACAGTACTGGAGAAATAATGCATTCTATAGATAATGCACACGTAACACAACTAAGTTTTATTTTGCCATACAAGGGGGGCCAAACTGGTATAAGAGAATTAGCCAAAGCGGGATTTAGCAAGTTCCTATCATTAAACAGACCATTGTAGAACTGAATGCATCAGTGTCCAGTAAGCCGAGTATGTAAACTTGTATAGAGATTAGCACAAAGCGGGTTTGACAAGTCCTTCCTTAAACGACCATTTGTAGAACTGAATCCACCAGTTCCAGTAAGCCGATTCTGTAAAGTACAACAAAAAAAAACTTTGTACCATGACAACTATGGTTTGTGTGGCAACAAAGGCCTAGTGTCCACATGGCAGGGATTGAACCGTCATCACCTTTGGTTTATGTATGGTAGGTCTGCAGGTAATTTGAAATCTACTATAGACAGTCCGCGATAACATTTTTGGGTTGACGACAAAAAGATTACTGGAGATGTATAAAAAGTCACTTTTTATAGTGCTTTGGGATATTTAAGACTTAAGTGTGGAATCATGATTGAATGGGCCGTAGAATTTCTTAAAATTTGAGAATATAGTATTATTCATTGTGCTGAGACAAAATGAAATAAAAAATAGGGCGTACCATCTTCGCTTTGAGAAAAAGCGTTCAAAAGTACATTTGTGCTCGCTATTACATTATTTACCACGCAACTCTATGGGAAAATATGCGATGCACCGATACTAAGTGCCCAAAAAAAAATAAAAAGGGGGCCGTACGTTTTTCTGATTTTCCACATATGTTTAGGTCTAAGTTGCATACTTGAAAAAACCGAAATAAAAAAATTGGTGTCACCATATCAGTTTGTCCTGAAAACCGCCGAAAACGGTCATTTTAGAGGGAATTTGATGAAAAAAAAAAATTACCGTTCTTCAATAGAGGCGATGCGTCTCGCGTTATTTACGCCTATATGTCACGCCGCACAACACAAAATGGGTGCAGTGAAAGCTAGGTGAGACGCGTAATTAATCAGGCGCGTTCTTAGAAATGTCCTAGCAACGTGAATGAAAATACGACAATGGTGATATTGACAAACAACATAATATAACTTATACGGTCTAGTTTAAAATGTTTAAATGGAAATAAGCCAGAAATTAAATGTGAAGATTTCCCCCATATTTCAACCTGAGAAAACAAAACTGAACGGACGACCACACCTTCAGAAAGGCACATCTGGCAGTATAACAATTACATGATCTCAAGGGCAAGCCATCATGTCTCTGTCGGTGCTCACTTCGAAAAGCAGGTTAGCAGATGTACCGAATTCGAGATATGTGACAATTGATCGCAGCGACGCGTCTAGCAGAATCATTAGATTATACTTCGGCATAAGGATGGTTGCCATGTTGTTTGCAATTTTCTTATTGTGCCGGTTGGTATGGCACTCTCCCCGTATCAAATCAATGGCGAGTTTCATGCGCTGTATATCGAGTTTTACCCCGCTATATGTCGAGTTTACAGCGCTGCCTATCCATTTGGACCTCTATGGGCCGAGTTTTCAAAATAAATCATGTCCAGAATAATTCATGGGTCCCCCCCAGGGAAAAAATAAATCATTCCGAGTTTTAAACTGGATCATGATTTTTTGTCAACATGTGCAAACCTGTAAAAACAAAAGATTTTTTTTCTCATCATGAGCAAACTCACAGTATTTTTCTCACATGAGCAAATCTCGACATTTTTTTCTTACCATGAGCAAACTCGACATGATTTTTTTCTCAACATGCGAACTCGACTGATTTTTTATTTTACCATAACAACCAAAAATCATGCGAGTTTTCCTCAGTTGAGAAAAAATCAGCTCGAGATTTTGAAACTGGACATGATTTATTGTCAAAACTCACCATATAGAGACAAAACTCGATTATATAGGGCAACCTTGACATATAAGCGCTGTAACTCGACATATGACGCTGCACACTCGACATATTCGAGGAAAACCTCGATACACAGCGCGTGAAACTCGACAGCGCGGGAAAATTCGCCATGAGTTGATACGGGGCGTAAAATCTGGACATGATTTATTCAAACTCACCATATAGAAGAGCAAAACTCGATGTATAGAGGCAACCTTACAGATGGCGCTGTGAAAAACCGACATATTAGGCTGCACACCTCGACATAGGCGAGAAAACTCGATACACGCGCGTGAAACTCGACATGATTTGATACGTGATGAGCGTGCCAACGGTTGCCTATGTGTTTGCCTCGCTATGCATATGGGGGCTTTGTTTACACTGTTCCCCCGCCGCTTTCGAGTTGGTTCATTAAATGATGCTGCGAGTTCCTTCCATTGCCAGATGTTTGTACATGTATGCTTTTTTGAAATCCCACCCACCTCCCCCTTAATTGCGGTGAGGTTTTCATTTGTTTCTTGTTTATTTCGTTGCGGCAAATTGGTTGTGCCTTTTTATGACCCTCCCTTTAATTCAATAAACTTTAAATTCATTCAAATTCGTTGTTACCATTATGATCCTTAAGGGACTGTTTTGGTTTACTCCCGCGTCCTATATGTGGCTAGAGTTTCCCATCTGAGTTCCTTAAGATAAATCAAGTATGTTTCAATTGAATAGTATTTAATGTTTACTTACTGGTATGCTAATTGGACTCCCCACTATTGTGTAGTGTGTGTGTGGCAAATTAAGAATTATGGTCTATGCTCAGTATAAGTTTAATTGGTCTCCCCATGGTGCATTTAACACGGTTGGTATAGTGTATGTTGTGTGTGTTTGCTTATCATATACAATAATTGGCGTTGATGTGTTCTAACCCTTCCAACAAGACCAATGGTGGTTTTGGCTACCCTCTGTATTTTAATTTCTGATGATGTTATGTTAAGAAAATATTCTGATATGATAAATTCGTGAAAGTGGCAGTGGGTGTTTCTAGCCTGCCTATCAGGGTGTTTTGCTAAAGCCCTCTTGTGAAGTTCATCTGATATGAACAATATATGCGTGAAACAGTGGCGGTGATTCCTAACCTTCCTATCATTTTGGATGTGGCTAACCACTGAATTTAATTCCTCTGAATTTCGTGAAAAAGTGGCCTGTGGATTTCTCCCTGCCCATTAGTGTGGGTTTGTGCTAACCACTGAAGTTAATCATGGTGCAAATACAGCATTGTTGTAGGACGCGGCATAAAGCTTGCACGTCTCACTCAACTTGGTCATAGTTTTTGCTTCAAAATCCTTCGTTGTCCCGAGATAATAACATGGCCTAATTATTCAATATAGCAATTGAAACTCAACAAAGATCGACTCGTTTGCCTTTATTTTTATAGCGAAATCATTGTCTTTAATTACATGGTAATTTCAGATTGTCCTTGTCCTCCTCTCTTATTTCTTAGATTAAAATGGAGGATCAATCTGAATTTAGATTAAATTGTTATTCCTATTAGATTATATTACATTGAATTTTAATTTATTTTTAATCTAAACTTGGATTTGGTTCCTTGATAGCAATCCCAATAGGTTAAGTTTTTTATCTAAGAAATTTTTAAGAGAGTCCCGAAACCCGCAAACTGTGTCCAGTGGGTGGGCTTGGGAGATACAACCCCATAAAAAGGTTGTTTTATTAATATTTGAAGTAAAAACCACGGGAGCTGCGAGACACCAAAATCTCATCTCCTGTGGGATACGCCAATTGCATTCTTGCAGAAGGCACGGCACGACGGTTTTTACGAAAGCCGATCTTAATGACACAGTCCGGTTATGATTATTTTTTTTCAATGATTGGTTTGTCACTTGACATTCACAAAAGGACTCACTCACTCCCTTCACTGCACTCACTCACTCGATCTCTGATACGATCGGAGTTATAACCCTTGTAGCCTTGATTTCTAAAAGAAAGACAACGTGCCTCTGGTTTTCCGATTCCGAATACCGCCATGTCTGGAATGTATACTGTGAAGGTACTCCCGCTTTTTTAAAAGCCTGCACGCGTGCATAAGTTTACTCGAATTTATGGACTCGTTCTGATTCGCGTAAACGCCGAGGGAAAAAACTCTCATGATGCTGCGCCGCTAAACTCTCGAAACGAATGGACGCTCGCTCACCTCCGATTACTAAAAGTGAGCTTTCGCGTACTCCTTAGAAACCAAATCATCATGCCAACAACCGTTAATTGTGTAGTCGTAAGTGTACGCGATGTGCTGAAATGTACTTTATAGTAATTAACCGTCTTGAATGTATTTTTTTTATTTTTTTTATTTTTTTTATTATTTACTGTTGTACAATAACTTTTTGGCCTTTCAATTTTGATACTAGTACATTTTCACCTTTACTATACTGAAATTGTACTTTCGTAAATTGAAGTACATTTTAATTACTTTCAAGTACGTTCTAGTACATCTCGAGAACGAATGTTCGAAATGTTCCACCTTAGAAGTGACTAATAAAGCTACAAGTAGAGTGAAAATGTTTGATCATAAAACACATGTTTCAACACACATCGGTAAAATGGTAGCGTTTCATTTAGATGTCCCAAGAATGTAAAAATGAGGCTTTTTTTGTAGTGTTTAGAATTTCACGGTATATACAGCACATCGCATCTAACTCTAAGCCCATTTGCACCACGGGGACTGTCTAAATATAACTTACTTCAACACGTGAAATTTCTTTCTACTTCATTTCTGCCTGGCCTAGAGTGCGAAAAGAGTAAGTGTTTACATTCTTGAAAATGAAACCTTTTGTATGTTTCGGCTTGAAATATGACCAACCACATAAGTACTTCTGAACTCACTTCTATCCGTGCAAAAAAGTAAATGTTCTTGAACTGTGTTATGATCAAATTTTGTGGAAAGTCCATTCATTTTCTACACTGCCTTAATAGCGTCGTTTTTGACTGGCAGCTGGGACTCGCAAACAGATAAAAACGAGTTTTTTACAACGTTCGAGTCCCTTTTTTTTACAGTTATTTGCACGTTTTTGAGTCCCGGCTGACAATCTAAAACAACGTTGAGTGCGAATACAAATGTTACATTCTTGAATAGGCAATTTTGTAAGAATTTTGTCTTGAAATTCCCACGACGTATAAGAACTTCAAAGACAATACGATCACTGTGGAACAAACATTTTAAAAATGTTTGATCATAAAAAACACGTTCAAGAACGACATTCGGAAATTCAAGCAACTTCATTTCTAATCTGGGACTAATCCCAGATTTCTACATAGTACTAAGTGCGACATGCAATATTTACACTCTTGAAATAGAAACTTTTTCTGTAGGAACTTCGTTGAAATTTGCACCACATAAAAAGAACTACAAAGACGATTCTATCCGTGACTAAAATGTTTTTTAAAATCTGTGAATTATTGTCATTCATTTGTACATAGGACTAAGTGAAAATTTCGAAATTTACAAATTCCTGAATCGGCAATTTTTGTAAGATTTTTGTCCTGAAATTTTCACCCCATATAAGACCTGCAAAGGCAATTTAGTCAATGATCCGTTATAAGGCTAAAAACAAAGCAAAAATCAATAACATGGTCACTTTCCAGTTGTACAGGGTCAAATTCAAAGTTGGCTGCCGTTCCGAATTTGGATAAAATATGGTGCATATTATTGGTTGAGCCATAGTATTAAATAAGGAATAGTTTTTGTAACTGTCCAAAATGCTTATTTGGCTATTTTAACTTTTGTATGCAGTTATGTATGTTGCTTCATGGATGACTCACATTTGATTGACTTTCTTGATGTCAGGGGGCAATACACGGGTCTACGTCCAGTGTATTTTAATGGGTCTTGGCACCTTGGTTTCCCTACTTTGATAACTACGCAGTTGATACACTCAAAACTTTCCTTATTGAATCCATGACTCCACAACGTTTTGTAGCACCAGTTTGCATCCAAAATCGGCGCAACTTTAACATTTGACCCTTGTACAACTGAATTTACTAAACCTTTGACCTGTTTTGCTTTTTTAACCGGGTTTTAACCTTACCCAACTGCAAAACTTTGGGTTGTAGATAGTACAACCTATCCCTTTTTGGAATCCTGAGGTCGTGACAAATTCATGTGGCATGCTTGTCAACGTGACCGATCATTTCAAAATTTTGACCCCCTGTGTAATCCTTAATTTCCCTACTTGGTTATAGCTACCATCCAGAAAAGCTATCATGGGCATTTTTGGGTAGAGTTAGGGTACTGAGCCTGAATAATAAGTATTGTTTTGTCTCCTCTTCAGGATCCAATTTGGCGGAATAATTTCTGATGGCTTAAGGACAATTCGATCATGGGAAAAATCCATTGTTTGATCAGAAACAACATACCGGTTTCAAGAACAACAATCATGAATTTCCAATTCATTTTCTACGACACAAGTACTACGTGCAAAACGCGATATAATACATTCTTGAAAATATGTTAAAAATGGAACCCTTCAAAAATATTCCAACATGATAAAGGCTTTACGCTCGAATCATAAGTGGAAAATAAACACCCATCTTTTGAAATTTTCCAATCAAAGGCCTCCACTTTTCGTGAAATGAATCCTCCAAGAAATTCTATTCTTTTATTACCTTACAACACAATACACTGCTGTGTACTCAACGAGGCTAGGATTTCTGATAGAAAGGCTTAGAAATATTCGAAGAATATTAACTTTAAAATAAAACCTTTAGGGAAGCATCCGAATATTACGCAAAACAAAAATTCGTCATGAAATGTTATCGTGATACCTTTTTATCTAAGAAAATAAAATTATTTTAAAATAGAAATTGTATTTAATATTAAAAGATGAACAATTTACCATTTTTTGTCAGCCATTCGCAACCCGCAAAGAATTAGCCCGTACAGGGTGTCTCAGAACGAATTACACCCTAACCTATAGGCGACCATAACTTCAAAAGTCAGTATCGCATTTGATAAATTCAACAAGGATCTTAAACTACCAATTTTGCAATATTTTAATGTAAACATCACTCGATTCGGTTCAGTAGTTGTGAAGAAATAAGCGATTATGTAACACCTGTCAAATTGCCATTCCTTCCATGTTTTGCTCAATAATGCGTCATCGCTGATTACGCGTGGTATCGGTCACTGTCCTTCTTTTCATTCCCCTAGAAAACCGACCTTATTTAATATTTTGGTGAGTTCATGCCATTTTGTTCGTTTTTAATTTTGTCATAACAATTACCTGTACAATTAAACAAAATTCAACAAGAAAAACAAAACCTGGTAAATATCAAATGAACATCTTTATAAAAACCCACCAATAAATATGTGAAAATGTAAATATGTTAGTTGAACTAGGGGTGGCCCACTGCTTGAATGACTTGATAAGTTTAATCAATAACTTTTAACAGGCTGTGTAAACTGAACAATAAGATTATTCACAATAGTTTTTATTCAAATTTAGACATCTATTCCAAAGATGGTGGATTCTCATTTTAAGTAATAAGGCCTGATTTGATGC
>JAMKCH010049551.1:0-10958 GCA_023653785.1 Ophioderma brevispina | reverse complement strand
GGGTCATACAAAAACTAATAACGCAAGTCCAAACCAAGGGGGGGGAACCCATCCGGGAGGAAATATTTATGAGGCGGAACACTGAAATAAATGTGGGGGGGGAATGTGGGTGATGTGATGTATGTACATGCGCGGTGTATGCGTGATAAAATACGCGTGTCATACACGAATACCAAGAGAGTCGCTCTCAGCACCGGTACAATTACATATCATTACGCTCAAAAAACACAGTTCGCATCAGGGATAAAGCAATTACTAAGTAACAAGAAAAAAAACATGATTTAATATTTTACCATCTTTCGACTACATCTACATAAAAAACAAATCTATAGCAAAGTTTGGAAATAATACAACTTTGCATGACAGGTGCTGATGAAAAGACTCTCGGTGGCAACGCCACGCTACAGGTAATTATGGAAGGCAGTCACATCACGGAACAGACTATATTTTAGATCATCAATTTCACTCACATATCCCCCGTACCCAAAACCTAATACCATGATGTGAGTTCATCCAATAGTTAACAGGAACTAAAAATACTCTAATTTAGAGATTTCATGCACAACTCCAAAAACTAATCTTACAAATCGTTAAAGTGTAAATCACGTCCTCCCATAATAATCGACCAATACCGTCTATTACCGCGTGCCTAGTCCTGCTCGGATATTTACACTAGAATGTAAACAAAAGGTGCGCACGGACCCCTACGTGTACAATTACCAGAAAAACTAAACCATTTTTAAATACATCACCAAATATTTAAAGAATACAAAATAGTTCCATAACAAACAGGTAAACATCTCTTAACTTTACATTTAAATATTTTCCACACAATTATAAGTACTTTCAAAAATATTTAATATGGTAAATAGCCGTAAATATATAAAATAATTACATAAAAATAAATCTTTATTTAAGTGTAAATTAAAAGAACACAACTTATTATTAACATAACATTTCCTCTCTTAATTCTATTGCGACTTCTGTAATTAACTGTTCTGCGAATTGTAAATTTAATTATTTTAATTATTAAAAACAAAATAAATAACGACTCATGTCAATTAGAGAGTACCTTTAGTGTTAATCAATTCGTTATTTAAATGTTATTTATAAAATCTTATTTTTTGTTCTTTTGGTTTTTTTTATATTATTTATATTTATTTAACAATTAAGTGTCAACAATTTATTTACAATTAACACATCATGAAGTGTGTGATACATAATAAAAAACTAATGCACAGTATTTATATAGCGATTTACACAACGTCTCAATACATTTATCGCTGTCACATAGGATATATCACATTTTCACATTATTGAAAAAATCGCAGCAATTATAACGGCACCCAGTATGACTACCCCTAACAAGTCCCCATTTACACCTGGGTAACTAATTAATATGAAAAATAAATACAAACATTAAAACCGATACAAAATTCCAGTTAAAATCACAACTTCAATGATCCAAAATAAGGTAGCACTGTAGCGCATGCGCACGATGTCCTTTGAGTGATGACGTAAGCTATGCCAAGGTGAATTGATCAAGAAAGGAAAAGATAGAATTTCCCAATGGTGGGACCATCGTCATACATAATTTAATAAATCTCAACGATTGTAATGTTGCCATCTCCAAAAATCTCGCAAATACAATTATGATTGTCTATATCAATTGTGTTTTTGTGTCCAGTCTACAAGAAGGGTAAAAATGGCCAGACTTGCATGGCTGCAGGGAGTGCGGGCCTCTCAGCTCTGGGCTGTAAGGCCTTAATGCGCCCCTGCACTAGCTGCCATGCTTAAATCATCATTAGGGGACACCTAACATCCCGGTCTATTTTGAACTGCGCTGTTTCCCTTTTGGTGAAATTTTTCAGTAAGCTTAGCCCCTTCACATACTTGGGCTTAAGATTCTGCACCTTGCACCTGTGAGGTCAAATGGTAGGTAGTAAGCTTGAGTACCAACGCCTGTGACTGGCTAGCTGTGAATATCAACAGCTTCACTTGGCATTATTCACTGCACTATATGGTTCTGTTATTCCCACATTGTGGCATTCCTAACCAATTTCCAGTTATAAGCTGTACTAAACCAATCATAACACTTACCATGCATGTCAATGCTGTGTTTAATACCCAGTAGGCCCTATCAAAATACTAGTACAGTAAACCTGTTGTGCTACTACAGCAATAGTAACCAGTACTTCCATTTGAACTTATGTGAATGGTGATAGTTCATCCCCTCCCAATCCACCCGATCCCGGCCCCATCTGACTCGATTATGAAATGATTACCTATGCGTTCCTTAAATCAGCAACTAAAGGATCGATTCTCTACCCCTGACCATTACCCTCTCTGTACTACCAAATGGATGACTTGCGCGTGATTGTGCAAGAATGTAAACCCTATTATTGCATTACATGAACGAAAATAAGCGACTCAATCTGCTCGACTGAATTGGCCATTCCTAATTACGATCTGTACAGAAGGGACAGAACGCGCAATGTGGTGGCGTAGCTGTGTACATAAAATCCGAAGTACAGTACTCAGATATCCCTACATTAACCTTCACCTCTGAAAACATATCGTGGTTTTTAGACTGGTCCCCATGTCCCTCCCTCCCTAATACAAGACCAATATGGATGTTTGGTTCAGTGTATCGATCACAAATAGAGAACGACTTCTGTCAAACTTTTGAAAAGCCTTGCCAGCATGTTTTCCGACAACAACCGCGGAAAGAAGAAGTCCCATGTGCAGATCATCTGCGTGTGCGATGTCAATAACTGCCTTAGGACAAGAAAGACGCGATTGGAAGACATAGAAACGACACATAATGATTTTTTTCAAATTGAACAATTGATAAAGAAACCTACTAGAATACTAGAATTCTAATCATGCCTTGACCCTGTAATGGACAAACATCCCAATGTCCTCTCAAAGCGGGGTTGTATCTTGCACCCTTAGTGACCATTCCCTAGTTTATCCACTCGTGTAAGCATTAGATAAAAGCAAGTTACTTATTATAGAGCCAGATACATACCGTAAAGTTTTTTTGACCATTGTGCATATTGCTAATGAACTGGCGGGGGAGGATTGGTCCTCTGTTTTGAAATCTAACTCTCCCGAATCTGTTTGGGATTTGTTTACTGAAAAAATTTGTTCCCATTTGGATAACCTGCTCCTGTAAAGACAGATTTACGATAAGCAACCCTCGTGGATCAATGATGAGTATCTCAAACTATGCGGCCGTGAGTGGTCAAGATCTCGCTCAAAAGCTGAGAAAAGTGCTCATGCAGATGCAGTGGGCTGAAGCCAAGCAACCTTCGAATACGGCCAATTATTGTGCTGATAAGCTTAGCGAGGATAATTGAATAGCAGAATTAGAAACTAATAAAATGATCCACGTGAGTTGTGGAAGAATCTTAAGACACTCTTACCTTATATAAACCAAAAATCTATTCTTCCTGGAAACAGAGTCGGGTATTGTAACAAATGATACTGACATAGCCATGCTATTAACACCTATTTTTGCACTGGTTGGCATAATTTGGCTACTAAATTCCAAGGGTCTGATAAGAACATGCAAATGATATAACCACTGAGATAAATCATACACCAAGTACTATATTATCATTTCTACCGTTTACCGAGTGTACAGGTATTAACGTTGAAGAATAGATGGTCATAAGGCACAGGGCTTGATAATAATTAGTTCTCGTTTATTAAAGGCCGGGACGTGCCCTCTTTCAACTCCTCTGACTCACATATTTAATCTTAGTTTAACAACTGGTATAGAGTTCCTTCAATTTGGAAATAAGCATGGTTACACCATATGTACACAGATGGTCCTCGTACATCATTGGTATATCGCCGATCTCTGATTATACCTGTTGTGGTATGAAACTACTTGACGGTTGTTTCACAATCAAATTTCATGAGTAATGCTTTTCCTGTAATAGTATGTTGCAAGTGCACTCCGGCTTCAAGACCAGAACAACTCACTCAGCGACGAACCCTTCCTTGAGGTCTCCCCGACTACATATTGAAAATTATGGTGCGGTCATCTTGTACGGTGTCACTGTTTCTGGACCTCAAAAGGCATTTTGACACGTTTGACATCCCAATATTATTAATAAGTTGAAGAGTTTTGGAGTAATGGGTATGGAGCTTGACTGGTTTTCAACTCTTAATATATCAAAAAGGAAGCAATATACTAAGAGTAGGATACCTCCACATCAGATAGGCCAAGTGTAAATTTTGGTGTACCACAGGGTATCCATTCTGGGCCCTCTTATTATTCACATTGTACATAAATAAGTCTAACCCTCCATAGTGTCATCCTCAAAGTTAATTTGTATGCAGATGACACCGCATGTTTTGACGCCCGGGAATCATATGTTACTGAAATTGGTTGAACAACTATCAGCGCGGACAATGTTTAAATTGCATTTGATGGAAAAAAGCATGCTCAACCCTGAATACGTACAAAAACAAAAGCCTGCCTCTTTGGTTCCTATTATAAACTCAATAAAGCTGCCCCTCGAATGTTTTTTATCAGGGATACACCTTTTGAAACAGTGCTTATTCTTTTTAAATACGTGGTTTATTTTTGATCAAACACTATCATGGAAAATTCATGTTACCACTACAAATCTGTTGCAAACATATATTGGGTGTGTTTCAGAATAGGCAATATTGGTCCCAAGGAGCCTTACAATTCTCCATAATTCCCTCCTCCGTCCAAGAATTTGACGACTGTGATAATTGTGTGAGGGAAACTGGCAGTAAAAACTTGTGTGACAGAATTGAGCGCCTCAAATCGATCAGCCAGGGCCATACTCATACTACCTATTCGAACCAGGTCTGAGTATCTTCGTACAAAAAGGGTTGGATTACTTTGGAAAAACGTAGAATTTACCATCTGAATTTACTTTTTTTAAATGTATGTCGAGGCCCCTGCTGTCTATGGATGTGCAATCCTTTTACATCTCGTGTTTGGTGCACTCACACAAAGAAATACTCAGTTCTAGTTCATTTGGAAATACAGAACCAATTGCCGTCACTTGAATCGGGACGCACCTTCAATATAAGGAGGCCTTGCGTGATCGACGCCCTGATTTCAATTCTATCACCTTTGCCATTTAAACAATTGCAAGCATTTAAACTAATATCATTCGTCTTGTATTGTCATAAAACATCCATTATACTCTGTTGGGCATGCAAGGTGGTTTGAAAATAAAATTTTGGAATTGTGATGTGTGCTTCTACAATGTTTTCTATTCTTAGTGTAATTATTTTATGTATATATTTGCATTTTAATTTAGTAAATTACTTTAATCCCTTTTATGATGACTTTATTATTGTTAGATATGATTTAAACAAATTGTTATTTTCATATCGTATATTAACATACAAATTCTCGTCCCTTTACACTTTTGGACGGGATTTGGCATTTTTCCGTAGTGGATCAAATGGGAGGGATTTGGTCCTCCTATCCTGCGTTTTGGGTCTTTCTTTGGGGATAAATGTCCCCCATCTTTAGTCGATCCTTCACATCTTTAAAGCTTGACACATGGAAGAATGTGGTGACTGTGTCTTTGGTGATTTGTTTGCCGGCGGATGTCGGATCGCCGTTCTGAGATTAGGGAAATGTAATGTAATGTCCATTATTTTTTAATCTACCCAAGTACATTATCTTCTGATTTTTGAATTATGATTTTGGTGCAATGATTGGATGTTACTTTTGTAAAATTTCAAAAGGTTTTAATTTATAAGTATGTTTATCTGCGAGAATATGTTAATTTGAAGCTCCTGTTATTGAGCATTATGCTTTTAAATTTTGCTATGCTTGTTACATTTGTATATATATCTAGTAGTCTGTTCTATCGATATTTTATGCCTGTTAAATTTATTTTTAAGTCTAATTAAGAATTGATTGTAAGATTAATATACTGTAATTTAAATATTAAGTTTTCTTAACTTACAGTGTACTTATTTTTTGTAACTTGTGTGACTTGGGCATATGGAAGAAAACAGAGGGATCTTAAATTTCCTCTGAATATGGACCCATATAAAAGAAGAAATAAACAAATACAACAAAACAACACAATGCAAAAATACCCTTAATGAAATCACAAATACAATAATTCAGCAAGCAGGCGCCGTAGGCCAGGCATTTATGTGTAGGGTGTGGGGGGAGGGTGCGGGTTTGCCAGAAGCGGACCTTTTCGCACCAACAAACCCCCTTTTTTCTCGGCCTCGCTTGCAGCCGGTTGACCCCAATTTTTATTTCAACCGTCTCTCAAATTTCTGGAACGCAAATATCGCAGGGTTCAAAAACAGTATAATAACCCCAACCAATGCGTAATAACATATTATTAACCGCTGCTTATTCATTCATATCCATGCAGCCACACCTTTAACACCACCCCATTATAGGGATAGACAAAACTTTTGTTCATCACAAGATGAACCTTCAAAATGACAAAGCGGACCACTTCACATCAAAAAGCGGACCTTTGGTATTTGTGTTAATGGGTCTTGCGTCGTCCCCACCTTAAACCCCCTGGCTATGACCATTAAATTCAAATTCAAACAGCCTAAGACCCCCCCTCAAGACCCCCCCCCCCCCCCCCCCCCCCTGCATTGCGTACCGTATACCTATCGCGTGTATATGCACCATGACGAAAACAAAGCCTATCTCCCGCTGCACGCACGTCCGATAACAGAGTGGCTATCACTGCAATGCGTATACTAAAGCGTATAAAATGGCGGACTGCATCTCAACTGAATCAGATGTCAAAATGAAAAATTCCACCCCATCCCCGACACAATTTTACAGTAGTACAACGGCGACAGTTGCCTGGAAACAAATCGAAAAGGATATTAAAACATATAATGGGAGTTTTTGGAAAGATTTGACAAGCTCAAAGGCGGATTTGCTGTGTTTTGTGTTCGAATTTGCAAGGTCCAATGCATGAAAAACGACAATCTAAACATCGAACAGCGTATGGAAATCATCGAATTTTCCTAACTTCGCACAATATAGCACGCACCTCAGACTTAGTTATGACATTATAGGTTTTTGGGAACAAAAGGAGCCGACAATTTGACACTAGATTCCCATCGATAAAGTATTAAGCCTGACGAAAAATTCTAAAATTGAAACCCTCTTATGTGCTGACTCACCATTGCCACTACCGGATTCCAACAGCACATTGGGCCAAAAGACGGCTTTGGACACTCATCCATGGCCATCTCACAGCAAAAATCAGCAATCACACATCTAACACCCTTAACTGTCGCCTGACATATATTTTACAACCATAAATGAGATTCAAACTGCCACCTTCAGGTAAATCTCAACACGAGAAGTGGTTGACGAGTACTATGTAGTGTTGCTCATTTAACC
Organism: Ophioderma brevispina; assembly: GCA_023653785.1. Taxonomy (NCBI): domain Eukaryota; kingdom Metazoa; phylum Echinodermata; class Ophiuroidea; order Amphilepidida; family Ophiodermatidae; genus Ophioderma; species Ophioderma brevispina. The sequence goes on along the minus strand of JAMKCH010049551.1, from coordinate 3,556 downwards.
TGGTGGTTTGTGAAAATGACAAGGCGCGCAAGGACACAGCGGCTAGCAAACCCACATGGCGAAGGACGCCGGTGAGTGGTCGGTTCGCTCCACACGATCTGCACGGCGCCATGAATATTCATAACGGCTGGCAAGTTGAAAACCCATCATAATTTCGTTTATAGTAACTCAGTACTAACTATTCATCACTCAATTCATACCCATTACAAAACTAATATTATTTCTATGATTAAAACCTAAGGACATAGCATAGCGCTCTCAATCCGCTTCAGAATTTTGCCTAACCGTATGATTAGACGGACATTTAAGTATATTAGGATGAATAAATTGATCATGGTATGATCAAAAGTGTCGAATATAATTGACCAAAGACTAAATTAAACATAACAAAACAACAAAACAACATTAAAAATGTTGTATACGAAATCCAACTTAACCCATTCTGAAAACTAACAAAAATAGTTTTAATAAATGGGGAAATCTCTATAGGAATTGTCATCTGTGTTGTGTTACGAGACGAACTCAAGGTCAGAAAGGATACTCCCGTGGTCATAAAACAAAATTCACAATGACTATTTGTAAGAAGATTACTTGACCAAGATTAATTCAAAACAATGATTTGTTAATACAAAATTAAACACACAATATACACAATCAACAATGCACAAGATTATTATCTATATCATTTACACTATTGAAAATCAAATAAACACCCACCACCATCTCATAAATTAAATATAGTTCTCAAAGTTCTTGTTGGGTGCGCACCAGTCTCGGTAGAATCAGGGCATAAATCTTGAAGCGACACAATTATTGCTGGTACAGTTCAACTATAGTTTCGCGAAATCGCAAAAATCCTTTTGGTCTAGACCGGCCGATTAATTTCTAAATTGTAGACTTGAAGAAATACTGGAATAAATGCAGATTGGCGTAAACAATAGTCCACAGGTAATAAGTGCAATTAAAAGGTGATGGTCACTGGTTAACAAGACACCCAATCCTGCTGATATTCTAATGTTAACCTTTTTTTGCCAAAGGTACCAAATTTGAGGAGCTTTGGAGCAATTCTAGCAACGTTCTAGAATTGTAATAAGAACATGATTTTTATAAATCAATTGAAAGTTCTCCACCCTTCCCCCCCCCTGTTTGAGAGGTCTACCCTCGGTGAAATCTCTTGTCACTGGCAAGAAAGAACTTGCAACAGAATTTGTCCACAGCAAATTTCCTATGATGCAACACAAAACAAGCAACGCGGAGAACTTTGCGTCATCTTTTCAGTTCGCTGAAACATGTTTAAATGAAGTCCACATCCTGTGCTTGAAGTGTTTGACATGCAATTACACAAAGTCTATTCTTCATCAACATTGTGCAATCTTTCTTCCTATAGGTACCAAAGAACCATCTGTCCACTTCTAGATTTGACGATGATAAACATATTGTCCTTGTGACTGCGAAATATTCTGACATGTTTTTAACTCAGGAAGTCTTCACACACTAGTCCACTTAGAAGTATGATCAGATCAGATAAGTCATGCTGATTGCACAACGCATTGCAAGTTTCATATTTTTCAGTTCTCCTCACTCATATTTTATAATTAAAATAAATTTAACATGATTTAATTTAATATAATCAACATAAATATATAATATTCAGGAGTCCTGTCACAGTTGGTTACATCGAAGCTGATCCAAACAGTCAAATTGGATATGAGCAATCCTCAAATTGCAGCTGAATGGCAAGTAACTTGAACATAAAAGCCTTGAGAAAAGCCGTAGGTGTTGTAGTAAGTATTTCGGTGTAATTGTTTTAGAGTTCTGTTTTTTATCGTGTACTTATAGCAGGGACTCCTTACCTCTAGCCACATTAAATACAGGTTCCATCTGTAAAAGATCTATGAATATTGCTGAAATGGAAAGCTGATCCAAACATTCAAGATAGCGAGAGGTCCTCATTAATTGTTACCTGAAGTGGAAAACGCCCAAATAAACAGCTTGAGGAAAGATAGCACAGATACAATCGTCATAGCCATTCAAGGTGAAATATTGTCTGCATTCGTAGATTTGGAACTGCATTGTATGTAAAAGAAGACTCTTCAACAACTCGTACATAACAGTCATTTGGAAACCAAGTGTCAAAGGTCAAGTCGTTTAGTTTCTTATTTTTGCCGTTGTCTACGTGGTAGTGTCCCTGTTCAAGTTCCAACACAAAATATTGTACAGAATCTACCGATCAACGGTATGCACTTGATTGTTGTTAAGGTTATATGTTTCCTGATATTACAGTGACATTGCAAGCCATGTGACTCTCTATTTAACCTAAAAACCCCTAATTTGAATCATTTTGAGGAAAAATTTTAAAAATTGTGTTTTTTTCGAAGAAAAGGAAAATAACCATTCTAATAAAATGTTACCTTAAAGAGACACCGGGCTCATATGCAAAATAGTGGCTCCCTCAAGATTTCAAAATTTGATTATTTTTGCATGTTTGTAAAGTTTATATACATTAGCCTTCACCTGAATCATTAAGATCAAATCACAGCGTCCTTATGGGTAAACAGACGATTTTATAATTTATGTCGCCGGCCGACATTAATTCAGCGACGGAATGGCGTTAACACAAGAAAACGCATGCTTAATGCATTTTCACACGGCATGGACCCTGTTTGACCTGTCTGTGACCTTTGTTTGTTTTAATAGCAATGAGTACGAGTCTATATCCCCTGTAATACCACATTTATTTATTAATTTCGGAAACTTAAAAGTTATACTACAAATTACCTGAATGGCTTAACCTCTTATTAACGTTAACGTCCCTTCTGTTTTTAGTATGTTATTTTAATGTATTTTTTTTGTAAAAAATGTGGCCAGTGGCCGCTTTAAGAGAAACTTACACACTATCGCTCTGCAACTTGCTTTACAGCTCCATTCCCACTTACCTTGTCTTGCTCTCGAGCAGTTTCTCCTTGCGGCCTTACCCCCCGACCCCCCCCCCCCCCCCCCGCCGCTCTGCATAGACAACACTAGTCCAGGGGGACTTGCTTTAGTATCACCAGTGTTTTGAAAACACGTGACCAAGATAAATTTACTTGACGGAGTTTATGTGGAGGTCCACAAACTATTTTTGCAGTCTGCTATACACTTCGTCATAACAGGGTGTCACAGGGACAAACCATTTTTATTTTGTGCTATTTTTACTTTGACACACATTTTTATAACTTAAATCCACCCAGTATCTACGCCTTTCCGGGATACCTACCTAAAAAATACAAAAAATTCACACAACCCTGGTAAATTGGGGGGGGCAATTTATGTCCCCCTACAGTAAAGTAAACCAACATTACTTTGGTTCTTATATTTGATTGCTTTTTTTGTTTTCCAGTCCCATAGAAGGGTGGATTGTGTATCAAATGAAAGAATGTAATAAACTTCCATTTGCCCTATTATAAATTTAATTTTTTTTCTTAGCGCAGGGTGTGTAATTACCCATTTAAATAGCCTATTTTTAGCACAATCTTTAGCGCCCTCTCTTGTTCTTGGGTAAACTGATGTGAAATGG
>JAMKCH010049550.1:0-44534 GCA_023653785.1 Ophioderma brevispina | reverse complement strand
TTTAAACTGCAATACCACCTTGATTTCAATCCATTTTTATGTATATATAAATTTTCTTATTTTTATATCAATTTTTTGATAAGATGCACAGATGCAGTCTATATAAAAAAAATTATTTTATAAATCAATTTTTTGATAAGAATTCACCAGGTGCACGCTGTTTGATTAAATTGATGGATTTGCATAGGGGTTTGCCTGGGTGTATGATTGACGTGGGGATGTAGAGGGATTCTAGTGGTTTAACGTGGATGGTGATGGGATTACAGGAATTTCTGTATTTTACGATTTCAGCCGATCCCCCTTATACCCTTCTAAGAATCTTGAACATGGTCTGATTTTTAAAGTTTAGCATACAAGGCAAAACATAATGATTTGGAACCTTTACTTGACACTAAAAAGCCTTTTTTTATGACTTGCATAGTGGTTCAAAACACTGAATTTAAAGTGAACGCATTTGAAAACAAAAGGTACATAAATAATGCAAATTAGGCAAATGTGCACTTCATTTAAATGCTTATCACTTATGGTATAGTGCGTCTAAGTAGGTTTATTATTAACTATAAACTGACTTGGGTTAGAACATAATAAGGCCTTTAAACTTCTGTCACTACAAAAGAAAAGTGTTTTTGTGAAATGACCCGTAACACAAAATACAACCATTTTTTTATGCAAATTAGTCTCTAATTATGCACATTTTTATAAAGTCCTTGGTCTCAACATTGTTATTTTTATTAAGGCCCACTTGGCTCTAATTCAAATAACACTTCAAATCTGATGAAAAATTAAACGAGGCATTCCTTTTTTTTATACGATTTGTGGTTATAAATCACCGATGTCGCAGAAACGGAAAAATATCGCAAAATTTATGCAAATTAGCCATAATTATGCAATTATACTTTATGGCAACTTTTTTGTAATGATTGAAGTCTCTCCCCCCCACCTGTACTGTTACTCTAAATAATCCCTTCAAATTGGGTGAAAATTGAACAAGGCATGGATTTTTTATGGCATTTTTGTGGTATATACTCAAAGGGCAACATAGATACCTCATTTGTAATAAGGTCAACAGCCTCCTACCGAGTATGAGCCCAGTCCTAAGCCCAAGTAAAAATTGTGCACTTTTTCCTCAAATGTGAAACTTGCATGCCGATATATTGAGCCCCTGATAATTTCTGATCGATTGCCAAAAATGTATCGCCCCCTATTGGCCTACAGTGCCCTCTATATTTTACCCACTTACTAAATATTCCTTTCAAGAGCTTATATGCCATAACCCAATATTTTTGACCAAATAATGTCCAATAAGTAAAATGATGCACATATATATAACTATTCATTTACGTCCAATATCAATATGGCTGCCCTCTTAAGATTTCAAAATGGCCGCCAATGAAAGCCACATTTAAGCTTAACTTGAGTTAAGAATAATAAAATGCTCAATTTTGATGACAAACCCACATTAGTTGCTGAGGAGTTCGGAAGCACACTGATGATATGCAGCGTAACAGAAGTAGTCATGAATTTCAAGATGCGTGATTTCAAAATGGCCGCCAATGAACTATTATTTGGAAGTTAGCAAATAATCATACCTTTGAAGGGTTAAATGATCATTTGTCAGCTATTTTTGACTGATAATGTCCAGTAAGTGCTGCAATATATCTGGCCATTGATTTAGGTCATTTGATATCAATATACCTACCACCCTAGATTCCAAAATGGCTGCCCTAAATACCACTATTATCCACATCACGCATATACTCCCGCTTATGATGAGTGAGTGAGTATTAAAATTTAACGACAACTCAACACAATTGTGTTGATATCGTGTCATTACGTTTTTCATTATATTACGTTTAAAAACATCAAACCTTAAACAATCACAAAATACCAATCACAACCTTTTTTAAAAAGTTAAAATTTGATACAACTCGGCCTCCTTCAGTAAATTTATCACTGGAAAGCCTAATCTCTTGGAAACTAAATGTTTTCAAATCTGGGAACTATAATATTTTCTACGAATAAGCGCATAATCAAGCACTCAAGTATACTTTTCACAGAAAGAGCACAAATCACAAGCATACACCGAAGGGACTGGCTCACCTCTAAGAAAATGACTATGGGTCATTAAGTATGACCAATTTTACATCGTGCTAATACAGTCTCGTCCCTTCGTCCAATCAAACCCGAACTACCAACAGCTCCAACAGTTGGGTTGAAAAGCATCATTTTATTATTAGGAAATTGAAAATCCACAGCATTTGCCACCTATTTCCTGATCATGCTATTCCTGAAAGCCTTAAAATCTGTAAGGGAATCTCAATGTTTGGTTTAGATTCATATTAAGGTCTTCTTTCGCCAAAACATCAACCTTTTTCATTGCCTTTATACCAATGTGACTCGGAACCCAGCAAACAACGGATGTATTCAATTGAGACAAATTGAAGATACTTCCAACACCTCAGCAATATAGGGATGACTACATTCTCTGCCTTTCAACGCCATAAGACTAGATAGTGAACTCAGTAAAGATAATGAAATGACTCTCATTTGAAATTTCAGCTAAGTCTAAGGCCAACTTAATGCCTCCAATTCAGCAGTAAACCTAGAAGCATTTACAGGTAACCTAATCTACGATGAGCAGCCGACTTAAAACATCTGCAAGCCGCCCTTTTCCAAAACCTTTCTACCCATCTGTATAAATAGCTCGATGTTGATGATATTTATGCCTAATATTCATCAAATTTAGATTGAAAAACAAGATCACAGTTAGAACCTTCTTATATTGCCATAAAGTTAGGTCAATATCAAGTTCAAAACATTTGTCCAAGGAGACTAATAGGAAATCAAATGAACATGTATCAGCTTAGGACATACCTTGAAAATCCCTCTTTTATACGGATTCCAAAAGATGGAATAGCAATTAGGTTTACTAGTATAAAAGTAGTCCGCTTATGAATGAAATGAAAAAACAATAGGACGGTCCCACATTGCAATGCAAAGATTCAGAAAGAACAACTGCTGACATTGTAATAGCCACAATTAGCAGGACTTGAATATTCAAGATGGCGACTGAAAATGGCTGCCATTGACCCATTTTTGCATATCTCTACCTCTGAACCACCTTTGCTCTATTCTACTGACCGACCCTATGTCTAATTGTAAGAATTAAATGAACCCTTTTGTCGGAAGCTTATTTAGTATGCTATACTAAGTATTTTAGTATCCTGAGTCAGTTATTTTGGCACTTGTTGGTGTTGTGCATAAGTAAAGTGCATTAAAGTCCAGCTATTCTGGATGCATCCTCGACATGCTCTTGTCAACCATTTCGAACCATCTCCCTCAAGCTTTACCACCTTAGAGATTGTGTCCAAATTATGTAGCTTCGGTTCCCAATAATCGGACTCAAGTAGACTAGGATGGGGTATAAAAAATGACAGCACAAGTACCCCAAAAGAGATATCCAGGACTTTCAATAATGCTCCACTGGAAAGCCGGCAGTACTGAAGGGATAGTTAGTACAGCTGACTCTATGGAACGTCTCACAACATTCCCTCATTTTAGACCATTTGGTACAGCGTATCAATGGCAACCTTTTCTTGGTTGTTTGTGGTATATAAATGGGTATTTGGCAAAGTTTTTACCAAACTTCTCAAATAGCATAATTTTACTCATGTGTAACCAACATTTTTTTTTAATTTTACAATTTTGATAACTTTGGCCTAAGATTGGGGTGCCTCGTGCCTACAGGTAGAAAATTGGTATATAGCCTATTCCTTCTTTCAGATTCTAAGAGGTACTTTTCTACCAAACCAAACGTGGGGCCCAATGCCATACAACACCAAATTCAGAATCGTTGACCAATCTGGCCTAAAACAAATGTTTATGTATTGGTAAGCCCTGTAACTAAAAGACCAAGCCTAAGGTCAAACGTCTATTGTGCAAACCTTAGCTGAAACTTTAATCTTATTTTTTTTTTTAACAAAAGCTCATTTTTCTAACATTTCTAAAAAGATATGAATTGCTATTCTGTGATATTGGCTACAATCTTGAACAAAATGTTGGCAGCCTCCTTCCCGTACGGAACAAGTTGAAACCGGAATTTGTGTTACAGTGCGCCTCACAATACTCACCATGTGATTTGTAGGGAAGAGGAGGTTTTAGGGATTGGCAAAGCTTCAAGCGTGACACCAAAAACAATCATCATATCTTTTTATTTCCTATTTCCGATTATAGGGCAAATTAAAAGCGGTGACCAATGTACAACCTCGCCCCACTTACTACTCAAAATTGAGATTTGGTATATCAGAAGAAGTTCATATTTTCTCATTAAACCCCAGTGAAATTTAAGATCAGTAAATGGTTCACTTGATATAGAACAAAACATCCCCAAATGTTGTAGACCACATAAGTATACCAGGCTCCTCTGGCCAGTTAGTACAGTACAAGTCGTGAGGCGTCCAAGTGGTGAATATCGGTTCAAAACTGTTACTGAGAAAAGCGGACGATTTACGCCCAATAATTTATTGTCTCGCTATGAGTTTTAAAATATTGGGCTCGACTGCATCTCACCCAATATTCTTGCAACTTATAGCTCGAACCAATCTTGTATCACCTTTATCTTTGCTATCCAAATGGCTGTACCGAATTTGACCCAAAATTGAAATTTGGTTTTTTAATGAAAATCGGACCATGATCATTTCACTGCCTTTATTTAATTCTCTACTTCCAAAGTTTCTTTTAGTCAAGATGTTTACTTAATTAATGAAAGTGCTATTGCTTGGCGGATTTCCATACTATTCAGAAATGTTTTGTCAGGATATTCCAAAATCAAACATAAACACCTTTGTTTTCCCAAATTACTATAGCAATGCAGTGATGCAAGGACATGCCAACCTGTGTTCATTGTCCCATTATGTTTGCACTTTACACTAAGATACACTCAACCTGAATAATTTCTCATCATACCAAAGTTTAACAATTTTTTACTTTTTTTATTATTATCTTTGTCTTGGTAGTCCAAATAAGAGAATTACTGCATATCACTACCTTGGCTCATATCTTCTAACGGATGGAGTTGGTTAGCTCTCAATGAAATCATAATAAGATGGAAACATCACTAATATTCAGTGCGGAAGTTTCTCCAACACACTATCGTTTAACAAGTACCAAGTAGTGTGTTCGTTATACCTTTCCATTTCGAAACATCCTCGTTACATTTCAATATGAGATCATATCATGAATTAAGGCCTCACATGGATAATCAGTGGGGGCCATTTGGAAATCTAACATGGCAGCAATATTGACTTTGATCTAAAAAATTACTGATAATTAAGAGTGCTTAAAATCTATTACAGGACTTTGTTTGACAAACGTGAAATTGATCGCAACCCGTCAATAGGTACTTTCATAATTGGATAAAATTCGAAATAATATTTCTTGGCGGCCATTTTGAAATCAGATGCCATCTTGAAATTCGAATTCTGCTATCTGTTACACTGCAATGCCATCAATGCTTTTTCTGAACTCCTCAGCATTATCAATGTGGGATTGTCCTTAAAATTAGTGTTTTTTATGCATTCTTAACTCAAATTAGGCCCTAAGTAGAAATTTCGTGGCGGCCATTTTGAAATCTAAGATGGCAGCCATGTTGATATGAACTTAACTCATAGCTCTATACATATGCACTCATTTAAATCTACTATACCTTATTTGTTCAACAAATAGTGGAATTCTGGCATTTAAGCTCTTGAAAGTAAATTTCTAATTGGTAAAACTATAGAGGGCGCGCTTGTAGGCCAATAGGGGCGCTACATTGTTGGCACTCGATCATATTGTTTGGGGCTCAATATGTATAACAATACTCAAGTTTCATGCTTTAGGAAAAGTGCACAATACTGCCTATTTTTTGTGCTTAGGGACTGGCTAATTTCGTTGAAGGCACTTTGTAAAATAAGCTGAACATGTAACATTGAACCTCATGGCGTCTGCTATTCAATTAAAACCAAACTCCATTTATGGTTTACAAGCACAACTCATTTGTTTCTGAAGTCAAGGGTCACGATCAAGGTCAAAGGTCATGTTAAACTATCATTGACCACACAAAAGGCACTCTCAAAATCCATTCTGCCAATACCTCACCTCAATAACAAATCCCACTCTAAAATGGCGAAATAAACCATTTCCAATTCTTAAGCTGGCCGACAAAAATTACAACCAAGTACTGTCTTAGTATAGTTTCATATGTTACACACTTAAGCATTTTCTTTAACCGTGTATTCGGCTACAAAAATAAAGCTTTTCTTTATTTCCTTATATTTCCCTATAATACCTAAATTTGGTATGGGCTCATATACAAAATTGCAACTTTCAACAACAATAACTGTTCATACTAATTCTTGTATTGCAAATATATATCTATTTTTTATAACTATTTCAAACACTTTTGTACTAAGCAAGGTTGCAATAAAACTTCACGAATTCAATCTGAAGATTTGATGTCTACCGTGCCCTTTCTTACATAAGTAGATTTCCCACCCACATAGAACACCCCAAACAAGACTCACTCCATGGGGCGCCCTTTCCTTTTTTAAGGAATTTTATCCTTAAGCTACTGCTTTCCCCTAAAACGCTCTCAATTAAAGATATAGAATGTGGCTGTAGTTCAGTGGAAGAGTCGCTCCCTCAAATGGTGGAATCCACGGTTCAATTCCCGGCAGCTGCATCCTTGTTTTACTGTATACCATTATATCTGTTACTGCACTACTGTTGTTTTTCCATCTCCCCCATCCCATTTTTCAAGTTTACTGTATCGTAAATACTTTTGTCTTTTTCTTCTCCACGCTTTTTAAGACCACTTTCTTAAAGGAATATATCCCATAGTTCGTTTTGATTGTTATTAAATCTGTTTTGTCCTAAGCTACTGCTAACCCTCTGTATTGCAGATATAAAATGGGGCTGTAGCTCAGTGGGTAGATCCGCCGCTTCGCTGCGGTGAGGCCCGGGTTTCACCCCGATAGCTCCATCCTTATTTTTTGGCCTCATACTCGTTTTCGTCGTGATCTGGCTTCTGATCTTCATCTCCCTCATTTCATGTTCATAGTTGGGACTGTAGTGCGCAGGTCTCATGCAAGCGTGCAAATCTGGATAAAACTGTGAATGTTGGTACACAAATTTTGACTATCTAAGTGGGTTTGGGTGTTAACAAATTGCGAATAAATCAACAGCTATTGGCTTCTATTTGACCTTGACCTATTTTGTTGAATAACTTGTAAAACTTAGCCAAACAGATAAGGCAACTATCCTTATTTCAATTCTTTAAGCTGGGAAAAAATTTGCACCACATACCTTAATCAAAGCTTTATCTTTTGACCCATGTACACACAATTTTTTTTTTTACCGTTTTTACCCATACCCGAAACTATAAGCCATAGATAGTGTCAACTAACCTTTTGGAATCCTTTAACCAGATAAACACATGGTTGTACTTTTCAACACATCGGCACATTTTTAACTTTTGACCCTGTAGTAACCTTGAAACCCAAGGCGGTGCCTTAAGGGGTTTGGAAGTGCTTCCATCAATGTTAATGGATTATCCATGCCTAAAGGTCTTGTGTGCAAACATGCCAACATTCATAATTTTATCCGGAAGCGCACACTCTTTCACTACATCCCCGGCTACAACACTGTCGTATTATGTCGTCTTTTTTTTTTTCTTCTTCCCTCTTTTACGCCCACTCTTTTGTCACGTTATGGATTATCTTATTGTTTTTTATTGATTTTTAACCACTGCTTTTTTTACTAGCTACTGCTTTCGGAACCTCCCTATAGATTATGGATGGGGGCTTAGCTCATTGGTAGAGCGCACGCTTCGCAGGTGTGAGGCCCCTGTTCAATCCCCGGCAGCTCCATTCTTGTTTAACTTAATGCCATTCATATAGCTTCTGTGGTTCATCGTACTCTTCATTTTCGTTGTAACTCGGTCGTAATATTTTTTTATTCTTCTTTTCCCTCTTTCCAAACCACCGATTTGTATATGTATCGCATTGCACATTTAAACCGTCAGGATGGTTTAGTTCTGTTTTCCCCCAAAGTATCCGAGACCCAGGTTTGAGTACTGCGGTTTCAGAACATCCAAGCTATTATTTCTGGTCCTCTAACCTGGTTTTTGGTTGCTCATGAGACTGGAAATGGTTTGTGATTTTTTTTGTTAGCCCCAAACCACAAGTTAACAGAACTTGTATATGTGGTTCCTTTTGTCATTTTTTCCGCATTTTTTTTTTCTATAGGAGTTCTTGCCCAGTAATATCATTTATTAGAGTCAGCTCTAATTGTGTACGTTCGTGTCATCACACCTGACATCTTCTGCTTTTGTTATTCATTTCCTTTTTCATTTATTTAAATATGTTCTGAATTCGAGTAGTTTTGAAAGACCACGCCCTAATTTTGATTAACATCTGCACTGTCAATTATCACACAATCCATATTTTTTCTTCGCTATCTAACAAGTTCAATGTAGATCTCTCATCTCTTCTTTGACAAGGACGCACCCTGTGTTCATCTAAAACCACAACTTTTCTCCTATTTTTTTTATTCTGTACCCCCGACAAGATTACATAAAAATCATCGGAAGTCTACCTTCCCACTCTCCCAACAATTCAATAACAAATATTCCCATTTTCATCGTCCTTTACATATAAGCCGATTTTGCCGAAAAACAACACATTTGCGCGAAGGCAATTCTGTCCTCAATTCTGTATTTGGGGACGGTCCTGCATGCATGAAGGATACCTGAATTGAATTCTACGAATTTAAATTTCCAGGAAGACATTCGTTGGCCTTGTTGAAATTGAACGCGTCTCTTCTTGCAGATATTATTACAATTTCTTATACCAATTCTCAAATTATCCATAATCGAACAACATGCATACCTTTTAGTTATAGCTGATTTTTGATTGATCTTGTAGAAGACCACAAATAACGCAGAAAAAAAAGAAAAAAAAAAAAAAAAAAAAAAAAAAAAAAAAAAAAAAAAAAAAAAAAAAAAAAAAAAAAAAAAAAAAAAAAAAAAAAACACAGATTGTTGCCATATTTAAGAATTTGTATGTTCTTCAAATACCGGACGATTCGAATATCATTATTTTCCGTTAAAATGTTCTTATGTTATAAAACTCAGATTTTGAATGGGTTGGAAATCATCTTGTTTATTAAGCGACCCAGGAAAACATTTACCAGCAACCTTTTCAAGTGTAAACCAGTTTTACGTATCTGGTCCAATGAGACACAAACTATGAATCGTCGCCATTTTTTTCTGGAACATATTAGAACCATGATCAAGCCAAAATAAATCTGTTAGTACCAATGTTGGATTTTGATATTAAAATGTTTTGAAATAAGACGATTTTTTCTGAACGCTTTAGACTAGTGCAATTTAACACTCACATTTGGAAAATTCCTGGTTTTCTCTTCAAAAGTCATGTAGGTTTTTGCAGGTTGATTACGAAACCTCGTTTGTAGTTTGCTTCAGGCATGCCAGATGGAAATACAATTTGGATGTTCGGCACGTGTGAAATCATTAGCCTACATATTTATTCCAATCAGTACAACAAATGTAGGACGACCTATTTAGGCGAAAGGAAAATCCAACACCTGGCCAGAAAATTATTATATTTGAATATTTTATGAATCGGGAATTATCCAACTTCCGGTAATATTACACAATGAACTTTAACACTCTTAGGGGCTGTGTAGAACAGCCCGCAAATTGATGTTTTCAAATTGGGTAAATTAGGTTGGTCTATAGTTGTTGTTATCTTAAAACCTATTAATACTTCAAAAATCATTTACAGAAACTGATGATGTGTCTTCGTGTGAGTCTCCCCTTGTGGTTGCATTTTTGTGTGTGTGTGTGTTCGTGTATGTGTGCGTGTGTGTGTGGGTGTGTGTGTGGTATGTGTGTGGGATGGTTGTTTTGTAACACCTGCAAACCGCGGACACACATATGAGGACACACCTTCTAACCGCGCGGCACACACAGGAAACGGCGACGTCCGCGGTTAGAATTATTGTGGTTTTCTTTTTCGGTCGGTACTGATTAATGCCTGTTCACTTATTCTTCCCCATCGTTTGATGTCCCGCGATTTGACGGTATACCATTCCGGTTTTGGTGTGCAAGTTGGAGTGCAATGTGTGCCATGGTTGAGTGTCACTTGTGAATTTTACTGTTTCCGAAATATCGACCGCTAACGGGCCAAACTGCCGCTAACTACTTGAATGTCCCCATTGTGATAGGAAATAAAAATGTCGCGTTTCTAACCGTTATAACAATCTCAAAGAGTCCGCATTTTGCTGGTGTTTACAAGTAATGTTGGTGTGTGGGTGTGTGCGTACGGGTGTTATATGTGTGTGTTACTAGGCTTTTCTTTCTCCCGTTTCTTTCTCCTCTTCTCCCTTTTCCCACTGTTCTTTATCTTCTTCCTTTTTTCATTCTCTATTTTATTTGATTTTTACTTTAATGTGACATTTCCATATGTTTTTAATTATTTATATCAGCGATTGTTTTTGCCACATTTACGTTTTGAATATGTTGTGGGTAAAATAAAGGCTGTGCTGAGTATTTATTTTAAACTCTGAAGCAGTACCTCGAGCGTCAGCTGCTAAGCGAGCCGGAAGGCAATACTAAGTTTGAGTCACGCTGTTGTATATGCGTATGCGATTCTTGAAAGCACCACAACGTCAGTACGCACGTTTCAGCATAAAATTATTACCACAGCGTAGTTTTCGGTAGTCGTGCACAGACCTTTTTACCCATAATCGTAGGTACGGCAACTTTAGGGAGAAAAAAAACGCATCTTTTTTTTTTTGCATTATCAACAAAACTTCATCACCCTCATCAAGAAAACAAATGATATCAATCCTAAAGAACATAATATCATATTACAAAAAACGAATTTTATAACCAAACACTTTGTTTAATAGATGTCAGCATATAGCCGTCTTTCACGTCTTTCACAAAGTCATCAAGCGCTTTCTCCATTTCTTCACGCTGTCATTAGAATGTCCAGAGCTGCCACACCTAATTTCCAAGCGTTCTAACACTTGAAAGTGTTTTAAAATCTTAATTTAAATCACCTTTTTTTCGAAGGGATGTTTTAAAACCCTCACCCGATTTTTCCTCACCTAGAAATTTTCGAAGTGAATGGAAAAAACCCTCCCCGCATTTCAAGCACCTAAATTTTCGAAGGTGATTAAAAAAACCTCACCATTGTGTTCCCCTCACCTATAACTTTTTCAATGGGATGAAAAACACCTCACCGAATTTCATCAACTAGAAATTTTCGACGGGAGTTTTTTAAAAACATCACCTGAAATTCCCACATAGAAATTTTCGAAGTCATGTTTTAAAAAAAAACCCCAGCAACCGAATTCCATTCCTCCCCTAGACATTTTAAAGGTGATGTTTGTAAAAACCTCACCGAAGTTCCTCACCTAGAAATTTTCAAAAGTTTATTAAAAAAACCTAACACCGAATTTTCATCACCTAAAATTTTCGAAGGTGAGTGTTAAAAACCTCACCGAATTTCTCACCTAGAATTTCAAAGTTGCATGACAAAAACCCACCAAATTTCATCACCTAGAAATTTTCAAGGTGATGAAAAACCTCACCGATATTTTCATCACCTAGAATTTTTTTTTTCAAAGGTGATGAAAACCTCACCGCATTTTCATACCTAAAATTGGGAAGTGTGATTATCGGGTGAGGTTCTTTAAAAACAACATCACCTGTCAATGTCGAAAGGTGATGTTTTTAAAAACCACCTGAATTTCCTCCCTCACCTAAAATTTTTTGAAGGTGATGTTTTAAAAACATCACCTGAATTTCCCCACGCCTAAATTTCGAAGGTGATTTTTCAAAACCTCACCGAATTTCCTCACCTCGGAATTTTAAAAGAGTATGAAAAAAACCCCACCCGATTTCATCACCTCGCAAATTTCTTTCGAGGTGAGGAAAACAACCACCGATTTCCTCACTCTAGAAATTTTCAAAGTGAGGAAAAACCTCCCCCGATTTCACTCACCCTACGAAATTTTCAAAGTGATGAATAAACCACCGATTTCCCTCACCTTCGACAATTTATAGGAATGAAATTCTGTGAGGTTTAAAAACATCACCTGGAAATTTTCGAAGTGAGTTTAAAAAACTCACCTTAATTTCCTCATCTAGAAATTCGAGGTGATGTTTTAAAAACTCACCGAATTTCCAGCACCTAAAATGTCAAAGGGTGAATGAACAAACCTCACCGAATTTCATCACCGAGACATTTTCGAAGTGATGTTTAAAAATCATTATTAAAATCAAATCAGTAAAAAACAAAGTTTTAATAATTTTAAAAACCTCACCGAATTTCCACACCTAGACATTTTTCAAGGTGATGTTTAAAAACCTCACCGAATTTCATCACCTAGAAATTTTCAAAGGTGATGAAAAAACCTCACCATTTTCATCACTAGAATTATTCGAAGGTGAATGTTTTAAAAACCCACTCCGAATTTCACCCACTAGAAATTTTCAAAGGTGATGAAAAAAAACCTCACAAATTCATCACTAGAATTTTCAAAGTTGATGAAAAAACCTCAAACCGAATTTCTCAACCTAAATTTCAAAGGTATGAACAAACCTAACCGCATTCATCACCGACAAATTGCGAAGTGATAATTTCGTAGGTTTTAAAAATCACCTGAGAAATTTTCGAAGGGTATTTTTTAAAAACCTCACCGTGAATTTCCTACCTAGAAATTTGTGATTTGATTTTTCACATACAGCACCTGCACATTCCTCCTCACCTAGAATTTCGAAGGTGATTTTTTAAATAACCTCACCGAATTTCCCACCTAGAATTTTCAAGGTGATGAAAAAACCTCACCGCATTTCAATTCACATCATCACCTAGAATCTTTTCAAGGTGATGAAAAAAAACCATCACGCAATTCACTCCAATTTCCTCACCTAGAAATTGTCAAGGTGACATGATAAAACCTTCCCGATTTCATCACCTAGAACATTTTTCAAAGGTGTGAAAAAAACCTCACCGCCATTTCATCACCTTCGGCATTTATAGGTAATGAAATCGGTGAGTTTTAAACAATCACCTGGAAATTTTCGAAGGTTCGATGTTTTAAAAACATCACCAAAAGTTCCTCACTAGAAAGTTTCGAAGTTCGCTGATGTTTTTAAAAACCTCAAAACCTCACCGAATTTCCTCACCTAAAATTTTCAAAGGGAATGAAAAAACCTCACTCATCTCACCGGACTTTCCTCCCTAAAAATTTCAAAGGTGATGAAATTCAGGTTCAGGTGCTGTTTTTAAAAAAACATCCCTAGAACTTTTCGAGGTATGTTTTTCACCTGAATTCCCTCACCTAGAAATTTCAAAGGTGATGTTTTAAAACCTCACCGAATTTCCTCCCTAGAATTTTCAAGGTGATGAAAAAAACTAACCCTGGTTAAACCTGGTTTATCTATTTTAAAATAAAAATGTTTTAAAAACCTCACCACTTTTCCTCACCTAGAATTTTCAAAGTATGAAAAAAACCTCACCGAATTTCATCACCGTAGAATTTTCAAGGTGATGAAAAAACCATCACCGAATTTCATCACCCAGAAATTTGTCCAGGTGATGTTTTAACAACCTCACCAATTTCCTCACCAAAAGTTTTGGAATAATGATGAAAAAAAAAAAACCTCGCCGAATTTCACACTTTACATGCACCTAGAAATTTTCGAAGGTATGTTCATTAAAAACATCACCTGATTTCCTCACCTAGAAATTTTCGAAGGTGATGTTGTAAAAACCTCACCGACTTTCCTCACCTAGAATTTTTCAGGTGATGAAAAAAACCTCATCACCGAATTTCCTCACCTAAAAAATTTTCAAGGATTGAATGCAGGTCAGGTGCTGTTTTTTTAAAAACATCAACACCTGAATTTCGAAGTGATGTTTTTAAACATCACCTGAATTTCACCTAGAATTTTTCGAAGGTGATGTTTTTTTTTAAAAACCTCACCGAATTTCCTCACCTGAATTTTCAACGGTGATGAAAAAACCTCCAACCGATTTCCTCACCTAGAATGGGTCCAAGTGGATTGTTTTATTAAAAACCTCAACAAAATTTCCTCACCTAGAATTTTCAAAGGTGATGAAAAAAACCTCACCGAATTTCATCACCTAGAACTTTTCAAAGGTGATGAAAAAAACCTCACCGAATTTCACCACCTACTCGAAATTTCGAAGGTGATGTTTAAAAACCTCACCAAAATTTCCTCACCTAAAAATTTTTGGAAGTGATGAAAAAAACCTCCGCCGAATTTTCTCCAACCACCAGAAATTTTCAAAGTGTGACAAAAATCACCGAATTTCATCACATAGAAATTTTCGAAGGTGATGTTTTAAAAAACCTTCACCGAATTTCTCATCCTAAAAAGTTTCAAAAGGTGATGAAAAAAACCTCACCAAATTTCCTCCCTAAAATTTCAAGGTGATCGAACTTCAGGTTCATGTGCTGTTTTAAAAACATCACCTAGAAATTTTTCGAAGGTGATGTTTTTAAAACATCACCTGAATTCCCTCACCTAGAAATTTGTCGAAGGGATGTTTTAAAAACGCTCACCGAATTTCATCACCGAGAAATTTCGAAAGTGATGAAAAACCTCACCGAATTTCATCACCTAGACAATTTTTGAAGGTGATGTTTAAAAAACATCACTCACCCAATTTCTCCCCTAAACATTGTTTCGGAAGTGATGGAAAAAACCTCACCTCGCCGAATTTCTCACCTGAGAATTGTTCAAAGGTGATGAAAAAAAATAAAAAAAATAAAAAAAATAAAAAAAATAAAATGTTGATGTTTTAAAACCTCTACCGAAGTTTCCTCACCTAAAATTTTCGAAGTATGAAAAAACCTCCAAACCGCGGGAATTTCATCACCTAAGAATTTTCGAAGGTGAGGAAAACCTCACCCGCATTCATCACCTAGAAATTTTCGAATGTGATTTTAAAAAACCCACCAAATTTCCCCTGCACCTACAAATTTTCGGAAGTGATTAAAAAAACCTCGCTGCCGAATTTCATCACCTCGAATTTTCAAAGGTGACTGTTTTAAAAACACCTTCACCTGAGTTTCCTCACCTAGAAATTTTTGCGAAGGTGATTAAAAAAACCTCACCGAATTTCCCCCTACCTGAAAATGTTCGAAGGTGATGAAAATCGTGATGAAAAAAACCCTCACCCTCGCCGTTCCCCTAAATCGTGCCACAGCTGCCATAAGGCCCCAGTTTCGTGTCGCGGATCATAATGCCGAAGAGTAATGTTAGTGAAGATTTGGATGATGCACGTCAGTACACCATCGGCTGGACGGTCATTGCAATTCCCGATTACACATCTACGTGTTTAAAATAATCCTTTTTACAGAGGAAAACGAGAAAGATAAAACCAATCTTATAGATGATCAGGGAAGAGGAAAGGAAGAGGCCACGATAAGCCTAGGGAGCGACACTGTCCTGCTATTTGACCCCTTCCCCCTTGCATAACTACTAAACTTGTATATCCACACCTCCTCTAGAGTAACAATTACATAGCCACTTGGAGGTGATATGGGTAGGCAGATCCCAACACTTCAACATATAGTTATCGGGATACTTGTTTTCTAGAGCCATGGGCTGCAATTTAAGGTCCAGGGCCGATCGCTAATGTAGCCTCGTCCCCAGAAGCCCAATTTTACCGGAAGTGGTCAACATTGTTGGTATCAGAAGAAAGCTACTATTTTTCTAATTAACCCGTTAAATCTTAGGGCCAAAGATGTGTGGTTTGGAAGTAATGACGAAAATGTACACCCCAATTTTGGTCGACAATATTACTTTTACAACAGTACTCGTGTGGGGCTTACGAAACACATTTTCTGCTCCCTCACATGACAAACGCTTGAAATATCGGCCGCCAAAATTTTAACAGGTGGGGTTTTTGTGGTAAGGCCAATCTATCAAGATATGCAAACTTCATATCCTTAAATCCGGGCATCCCCCTTTAAGTTTTTTGATCAATATGTATAGAAGGTGTGATAAATTCATCTCAGCAACCGATAAATTGATTAATTATTTATGATGCGCGAACGCACTGACATATTTTACCAGTGAATGATTTACGTTTTCTTCTTAACCTGGCGTTTTAACAAAAGTTTTTAAATGATACTTCGGGGTCAGTAAATATCCCAATGATGGATAAGAGAGAACACAATTGACTTTCTGTTGTATTCCGTTTGGTACTCTTCAACAGGGATATAAATTATTAACGCATTACCAATACGGTCATCGAATGAAGGCATATGTCTCTTTCGGGAAATGTATGCTCGTTTATTAAAGAAAGAACGGGCCCTTGATGGCACCTGCCTTTCCAATCTAAACTTGATATAAAATATATAAATATATACCGAAATATAATTCCCTTAGCTGCGTCACAATTTAGATGATTTTTTGGAGGGTAACACTTTCTTGTATTTTCCTCTTGGTAATATCTACTTGGGATTAACCTGTACATAAAGGTTTCGATTTTTAGGTGGTCTGAAAAGACCGTCTCAACTTGCGTGTGCGTGCGATCGTCTAAGCGGTCGTATCTTCCCAAACCTATAGATCTTGCCACTTTTCAGGTTTAGGAACTTCCAATATCTAGATAGTAGAAAATATAAACACCCAAATTTATTGGTAAATTTTGGAAGTTGATTTCATTTCAATGTCTTTTTCATTGTGTCTGAATTTTTTTTTTTTTGCCATTGTGGCCCTTTAACAATAGGTGTGTTTCCTCCCCGTAACCTGATCAGGTTCAGGAATTCAACAACTTGACGGCGTAAAACTGTAAGCTTGTTGAATAGTTGTTGAATCCAGGTTTTTACCTTGGACCAGCTTATAACCTCTTTAACTCTTTATACTATTTAACACTTTCAAAGTTTTAGTAAAAGAACAGCAAATAAAAAAATAAAAACAAAAACACAACAACAAACAGACAGACAAACAAAGTAAAATCAAAACGAAACAAATTCCCTTAGAACCGTTTACCTGTTTACCTATTTACAGGTATGCACGTCTGCAAACGTCATCTTTAATTTAAGCACGTTCGTGAAATGCACAAATTAACGGTTTGCTTTTCCTTTAAAACGGCCAATATATCGCGGTTTTGTACACATGCAACAAGCACGTGTACGTACAATATATATATATTTAAATGCTAATAAGAATAACGATTTTTTGTTCATCAATGATAATATTTCAACCACAACACAACCACCACAACCAAACCACCATTATTTCATCTAATGAATCGCATTATCAATCATCATCAGATCAGCGAGCAGCAAGATTACAGCCTCTGTAGCAGTCCAGCACGGAGCGCACATCAGAGGCAAGTGCGCACCATCTCAAGCGGCAGCAGCAATAGCAGTTAGTATCCGCATCGACTTATCAACATTAACTATCGTCAATACAGAAGCCGCAAAATTTGCAGCCAATTTCAACTGCTTAGCGATATCAATTCATTTTGCTATCAGGAGGTTGAATGAAATATTTCTTTTCTTTCCGTTGCAACGCAAACTAAAACTCTGTTTTAAAGTATCCTGCCGCCATTCTCACATACTAATGTCATCAACATTCCTAAGACAAAAACACCTAGGGGTGATGCTGACAATGGGCTCTAAGATAAAATGTTCTCTCTTAAATTTTCATTTTGTTCTTGAAGTGACTTTCCTTTTAAGAAATATGCCCTTACAAAGGGCTTGAAAGGACATTCGTCGGCACAGCCATTGACCTACGATTACATTATATCCGTCTTCCTTTTCAATTAATCTCCGGATTCCTTGAGGTCTAGCCCTTAAAACCCCCATATCTTTAGATGCTGGTATTTTAACAGGAACTTTCGACGGAGCAACGTTTTCGTAATGCCTTTTGGGGCTTTGGAATACCGTCGATGTGGAACAAGAATTGTCTAAAACTGCGACAAGTACAACAACTAACCTATTAATTTGATCCTACAATCCCGGCATTCTCGTCTTAAAAACATAACGATTTGTGCACCTACATTTATCACACACGAGGATCATCTTAGAAAAACGCTGTTTATGTATGACAAAAACAAACTCATTAACCCTCGTCTAACCAAGCCTTTTGGTAACACGGTTTACCAACCTGGCGATTCCTAACAAAGCCTCTATGCTGCAAGCACTAACCAATCAGGGGCCCGTTCCCCAAACTCATGCGTAACTCTACGTGTATACTAACGCCTGCGTATGTCCTACATAACAAACCTTTTCATACCATTTACACAGTGCTTTGGATAATTTGGTCCACTCAACGAAAAACGGCTTACAACGTATCCACTTGATATTACGGCGCATGAGTTTGGGGACGGTCCCCAGTTTAAGGAGAGGGTTACCGGGGTGCCATCATAATAACATTCCATGTCATCATAGCTAAAATTAACGTATGATGTTGAATTAATGTAAAACAGGTGATGACAAATTAAAAGTGGTGAAATTTGCATACTACGCCATTTTTAAAAAAATGGTAGCGCTCCTAGAAGCAAAAACCAAAAACCTCCTAAGACATTGAGTCGTCTAAAAATTTTTTCTTGGTCCGGAGTTCAATAAACTGTTCCAAAACTATCAAATAGTTCAATTGCCGCCGATTTTTTTTTTTTTTCAAGAATGGCTGACATCTTTTTGGCACACCACCTTACATCTCCTTATTATATAGGCCTACAAGATGAATTGTGGTGTCAAATGAAAGATTTGTTTCTGGGTGGATGAGTTCAATACAGACTATTTACAAAACTGTCAGCTGAATATAAAGTATGGCAGCTTCCAGACGCAACTAATTTTTCCAAATGGTCGCATGTTAAGGCCAAAATTTCTGTTATACCTCGAACAATACAGAGCCTAGGATGACGCTTTTGTGCGAAAGTGTAGTTTTTAGGTCAAATTTTTTCACAGCAATTTTCTGCAAATTTTTCAGGTGAGTCGGGGGTCATTTTATTCAATTGACCACAATTGTGAACCAGTGTTAAGCTCGGGTCCGTCTCTTTTCAGTTTGATACCAAAATATCAACGGTACCTCTATGACGTGGTGTCCACAATGGGGTCACAAGTCTGTAGCCATAATTTGCATAATACTTTCAACATAAATGTTATAAAGACTCTGAGAAGCTGGCAAACAACGAAATTCAATAAATAATTAAAAATACACGGAATCGAACCCATACTCTCGCTATCAAGGCTTGAGAAATACATACCTAAAAGAAATAATACTCTAAAATAAAAACTGAAATACATTAGCGCTCGTTTCCACTAGTATTCATGTAACATAGTCCCTGTGGGGTCGCCAGAATTTACAAAATTAATTTTTCCCAAAATTAGGCTTAAATTGGGTCAAAATTCCCAGAAGAAGAGAGAGAAATTACATATTTGGTCCATCATCGGTGCGGCCACTGTGGGTCATATATAAAATATTGACTGTCCATGAGGGACATATCAATAGATTTTGACTATGGCCCGAATAAAGAGCAGTTAATTTGGCTTTATATACCTCATAGATAGATCTTTCTGCGCCGTAACGAGACTACAGCTAGGGGCATGATTATATATACGGTCGAAGAGGTTACTATAAATCGGTCCAAAAATACTATACTGGGCCAAAGTTTCTATAAAAACCGGTCCAGAAGTACTATACGCGTGGCAGTAAAAGGTCCATAAGCCCGGGGCAAAAAAGGTCTATAACGCGTTTATGCTAAATAGTGAAACTATACCATGTCCTGTGACTTTCATTTAACCAATCAGAGATGACAAGGAGGTATTTCAAAGGCTGTTAACAACAGCAGGGTCTGAGAGTACAATTGGCACAAAAAAGAATCGGCATTTTTTTGCATCCAAAGTAGTAGAATGTCCGATTATTGTGAATAATGTGGAAATACACATCTGGTGCCAAGATTTCCCTTCCCTTCCATTCATGTGCGACATTGTCGGCAAAATCGTGCTAGTCCGGGTTTGGCTGGGTGGGGTCCCCGTGTGCATGATATGTGCCCTGAGTACTCTTCACATCCATGGACTAAGACCATTAGACATACCAAAAAAAGTGATGTTTGCTTTTTCTAACCCCGCAATTTTTTTCGCTAGAGGGCGTTTTCAAAATTGCCTCCAAAGGCCATTTAACACATATAATAACATTTTCACTAGCCACTTTAATGGGTGCAATGGTCCATTTTTGTAGTTGTTTTTCTATATTTGTTGATGTCACAATGATAGATCGGAAAATGCACTACTTAAATGTGTTCCTAATGGAGGGTGGGGGGTCGCTTTTCAAATGCCTCCAAATGCAATTTTTAGCACCTCATAAATTCATATTGATGTTCTCCTGGCCAAAATATGGGGTGAAATGGCCAGTTTTTTCAGTTTTTGCTATATTTGTTGATGTCATATTTTTTTTTTTTTTTTAACATTCCATTTTTGTAGTGTATTCCTAATGGAGGACGCTTTTAAAAAATGGACGCCAAATGCGATTTAACAACTTGTTAGAGGAGAAAAGAATTCACATGACATACCTAGTGGACATGATGGCCAAATGGTCTGAAAGCTTACGACAAAATTTCTGCAGCACATGGTGATTTCACACAGACACTGCTTTTATCGTGTGGAGGGTCTGCATCAGCTTGCAAACAGGTTGGAAGCGTTGATTATTACAATGACAAATCTGTGAAGGACTCTGAACGAAAACAACATCAAGTCATGCTACCTATAACAACAATCAATCGGGTTTACCCCCTCCTGTCGAGATATGGGTTGAAATGGTTCAGTTTTTGTATAGTGTCCCCATTTGTTTTGAGTTAACGTTTATAGCAGGGTCAGACTCAATAAACAGAACAATAAACAGATATCCCTGATAGGGGTGCTTTTCGAGATGACCATCAAATTAACAGATTTAAAAAAAAACTGACGAGACTTAAATATAAAAAACCTAATTCAGAATCAACTGTTTTTTAAAAAAAAAACTTAAAGCAACCCCTCCCAGTAGTAACAACTTCTAAAGGCCAATTTTGTAGTCATGGTTCATCACACAAAAAAAGAGGAAATAGAAAAATGGTTACAATAAGAGCATTATACATTTTGTATCAACATTATCAAACTTGTCATATGTAGGCATTCATTATCATTACCACCTAGGCGTACGTGCGCTATTATTCCACGACTGGTAGTGCTTCCCACAACCCAGTTCCCTATGTTCGATTAACTAATTTTGATAAGATGGCCAACATGGATTGTACAATAAAACAGCTAGCCGTCCCACTACATTAGATGCCGTTTCACTACTATTATTTAATTATACTTGTCAATGTTATGTAGCTTCAGTGCACGACGCCCCGTTGAGATCAATATATCTTTATTTAGTCCAATTACGATTTAAAATAAACATCACGTTTTATAATAAGTCCTTGCTTGCGAGCCGGGTTCTGCCTCTTGCGTGTCTATCGTAATAAACTACGAAGACGGATTATTTGGAAATCTGGGTTTATAGAACTTACGTTTTTAATACTTGCATTAATTCACCCATAGAGCACGTTTTAAGGTTACAAATCTGAACGCGACCCAACACGGTTCATTTTGATCGGAAAAACTCTCAACCATCGTAGCAAGTACAGATCGTTGGCATAACTTGAAAGCCTACTTCATATTTTTGTGAATTTCTCTGGTGTTGTGCTAACGTGCTGATTCGCGTCCCCATTTACTCACTCATAACAGAAATCCTTCATTTACGGAACTTTGAGCTAACTATGAATCAAAACTCAGAAGGAGTTTGTGTTATTTTGGGCCCCTACAATTTTGGGCTTACATTTCCTTACATTTCTGCATTGTTCATTTACTCTTTAAAGGTCCTTCGGTTTTACATTAATTGTCCATGATTGTTAACGCTTATACGTTACACTTTGCTGTATATTTATCATAATTGTACTTTCCATATTTTCTTCTTGACAAACGGTTAGTCCTGTTGTTTGATTTAAAGCTAAATAAAACTTTTTTGCCTGATGAGCCCGGTGTTATGAATCAATGCGGTGCAGTTTGAATACACAACACCAGCATACGATCACCCGGCATATCTCCCTCCACCGATAAGCGCTTTAAACACCTGCAATGTTTGCGCCTGTATTTTGTCCGGGGAGGTCGTACTCAATGGTTTAAAATAATCACAGTAGAACACGTTCAATCTCGGTCCATTCTGTAGTAATAGTTAGTTTTAATCTTATCAAAACTGCGGTAATTGTCTATGAGTTCTTAATCGATTTTATATACTTTTGTATAAATTTTATTCTATATTAGAGTAATTTTGAAAGCTAGCTGCGGCGGCGCCGCGAGCTTCAGCTTTTTAAAAAGCGAGCTGCGGCGGCGCCGCGAAGCTCACCTTTTTAAAAGCGAGCTGCTGAGCGCCGTGAAGTTCAACCTGTCATAGAAAACCGCGATGCAGCCGTGAAGCGGGCAAGCTCCATAGTTGATCCCGGAGGACCTCGGCAAATATGTAAACAAACAGGGTAGCCATATAATAATGGGGATTCGAATATAATAATAAGTAATATAATCGTATCACAAATTTAACATACGCAGATAGTAGATAGTTCTTGTATTTTGTACATTTTTGTGATCAATCTTCATTTATTTTTGGTGTCATTTTGTGACACATTAAGGTCATAATTTAAATAATTTCAGCTGAAATATTTTTAATTTGTTACGATCGTGCATTTTTTTTCAATTTGCAATGCAAACAATCTTACTTGCGCTTTATAAGTCTTCATTATTAATTATTATTGTTTTTCAAACAGAGTGAGTATCCCGGATCCCTATATCCGATTTCAGCCGTTGGGCAGTGGCGGCGGCGGCGCAATGCACTACCGTTCCCACCATTGATAACATCCCCCTTTCCCCCTAGCTTCTGTAAATCGCCATTTTCCTTCCGCATGTAACATGTAATGGGCTTGCCCATATGCACTTTCACGGAAAGGACGTCACCCTAGACCCCTATATCGATGCAGCGTGGCAGCGGCGGCGGCGGGGGCGGCGCGATGCTCTACTGTTCCCATTATGCACTTTATTGTTAACCATTGCCAGTATCCCATTTTCACATGCATAATGGGCATTTGCGCGATCATTGATAGTATCCCATCATGCCCTATGTAATCTGCATTTACTCTTTTTCCATCATCACACTTTTCAGGAAAATGACGTCATCTCTGAGTCACCTATATCAAAAGGCAAGCCCGTGGCAGTCGGCGGCGGCGGCGCGATGCTCCACCGTTCCTCATCATGCAAGCTCATGCACTTAGGTTAAAAAGTTTGGTAGTCTCAGACCAAGCTCTCTTTTACCCTGTGCATTATGGCTTAATGATGTTTGGTTTGGATGTTATTAGCTAAAAACGTGATTTTTGTAATCCCACAGAGTACTCTGTACAATTAATTTGGCGACCCAAAAATGTGGCATATTTTCGCTCCTAACATCCACATCAAACATCCCTTAAGCCATAAGAATGCACAGGGTACAAGAGTAGCTTTCTTCTGATACCAACTTTAACCACTAGTCCTGAGCTTGCATGATGGGACGGTAAGCATCGCGCCGCCGCCGCCGCTCCACGGCTGCATTGATATAGGTGACTCCGAGATGACGTCATTTCCTTGAAAAGTGTATTATGGGAAAGCGTAATGCAGATTACATAGTGCATGAGGGGGTGGGGTGATACGATCAATGATCGCGCAAATGGCCCATTATGCAATATGAAAATGTGGATACTGTCAATGGTTAATAATAAGTGCATAATGGGAACGGTGGAGCATCGCGCCGCCGCCGCTCCCCGGCTGCTCGATATAGGTGTCTCAGGGATGACGTCCCTTTCCTTGAAAAGTTGCATGATGGGGCAAAGCCCATTACATGTTACATGCGGAAATGCCGATTTACAGAATGCAGATGGGAAATGGGAGGTTATCAATGGTGGGACGTAGAGCATTGCGCCGCCACCGCCGCCGCTCGCTGCCACGGCTGGATCGATATAGTTGACTCCGGAATGACGTCCTCTCTGAAAACAATAATAATAATAATGAAGACTTATAAAGCGCAAGTAATGATGTTTGCACTTGCAAATTGGAAAAAAATGCAGATCGTAACAATAACTATTCAGCTACATTATTTGACTTTATGACCTTAATGTGTACAAAATGCCCAAAATAAATGAATATCTGCATCACCAATGTACCAAATTGAAGAACATCTACTATCTGCGTATGTTAACTTTGTGATACGATTTAATTACTATTATTTATTATTATCGAACCCATTATTATTATTGGCTACCGCTGTTTTGGTTTACATTTTTCCGATTCCTCCCGAGTCACCTATAGGAGCTTGCCCGCTTCTTACGGCTGCATCGCGGTTTCTATGACAGGTTGAGTTCACGGCGCTCATCCGCTGCTTTTTAAAATGTGAAGCTTCGCGACGCCGGCCCCCCCCCCTGCAGCTCGCTTTTAAAAAGCTGAAGCTTCGCGACGCCCCGCACTAGCTTTTCAAAATTATCTCTAATATAAATAAAATTTTAACATAAGTCTCTTAAATCGATAAGAATCATGGACAATACTCAGTTTTTTATAAGATAAACTTAACTATTACTACAGAATGGCTCCAGATTTGAACGTGTTCTACTTGTGATTATTTTTTAAACGCATTGAGTAAGACCTTCCCCGGAAAATAAGGTCGCAAAACATGGCATTTGTGTTAAAGCGCTTATCGGTGGAGATATGCCGAGTGATCGTATGCTGGTGTTGTGTATTCCCTCCGCATTTATCATACACCGGGCTCACAGCAAAGAAAGTTTATGTAGCTTTAAATCCTAACACAGCTAACATTTTGTCAAGAAAATATGGAAGTACAATTAGGATAAAATAAGCAAAGTTTGTAACGTAAGCGTTTAACAATCAGGACAATTAATGTTAAAACCGAAAGGAATTTAAAGGTAAATACAATGCAGAAATGTAAGGAAATTGTAAGCAAAAATGTATGGCCAAAATAAAATAAACTCCTTTCTAGTTGTTGATTCATAGTAGCTCAAAGTCTCCGTATGAAGGATTTCTGTTATGAGTGAAGTAAAATTGTGATAGCACAAACCAGAGAAAATCACAACTATGAAAGTAGGCTCAGTTATGCCAACGATCTTATTGCTCCGAGGGTGAGGTTTTCCGATCAAAATGACGTGTTGGTCGCGTTCAGCTTGTAACCATTAAAACGTGCTATATGGGTGAAATTAATTATTAAGTATTAAAAGTAATGTTCTATTAACCCAGATTCAAATCAATCCGTCGTTTGTGTCATGCTACAGAAGTAACGCACGAGGCAGAACCCGGCTCACAAACGAACTTCTTACAACAGCATTGACCTATTGAAAAGCGGCCACGCTTTGATATAATTAACCTTGGGTGGGTCACCTGTATAGCGCTTATACTAAAGCACAGAAAGCTTGCACCTGAGTACAAATTATCCAATTTACATTTCATTCATTTGATCATAATAATTAGACAATTTAGTACATTTGTGTTGCAATAGCCATCAAAGTCCATATTAGCGAAAAAATCAGTGTAGTTCTGACATCGTCTTAATGCTACTGACATTGCTGATATCGTAAATGCAAAAGCACAATTCTTCAAACATTTCCCATCCATTGCATCGTTCAATTATAACGTTTTGCTAGTTCGATCGATCGTGTTGTACATTCAATTCACATGGAATATCGCAACCTAGTGTCACGGCGCATCGGGTTTCCACTGATTGTACATGCACGACCCCCGTGCAGTAATTGGTTGGAAGATCACACGACATGGCATTATGAATGGTACGGGTGGTGTGACGTCGTAATTAGACAAGAAGTGCCTCGTTTTGTGGTGGTTTGAGGATTCTTTTGCGTATGTAGGCAATGGAGTAGAGGTTTGCCCGGCGGCAAAACCTAGACTCCTTTGCAAATATTGTTGAGGGTCCGTAGGTAAAAATTGTGTTGTGCGCGCTCTCGCAAGCAAGGACTTATTATACAACAGGTGTTTATGTAAATCGTAATTGGGACTAAATAAAGATGAACATATGTCTCAACGGGGCGTCGTGAACTGAAGTACTATAACACTTGACAAGTATAATTAAAGTAGTGGAAACGGCATCTAATGTAGTGGCCGGGCTAGCCTGTTTTTAATGTACCAATCATAGTGGCCCATCTTATCAAAATTAGTGGAATCGAAATAGTGGAACTGGGTGTGGGAAGAACTACAGTCGTGGAATAATAGCCGGCACTTACGCACTAGGTGGTATGCTACTGATGCCTTAATAGGACAAGTTTGGATGTTGATTACAAAATGTATAATGCTCCTTATGGTAACCATTTTTCTTATTTTCCTCTGGTTTGGTTTGATGAACCATAAAATTACAAAAATGGCCTTTAGAAGTAGTTGCTACCCCCTGGGAGGAAGTTGCTACTGCAGATGATTCTGATTTTAGGTTTTTGTATAATAATCTAGTCAGATTTTTTAAAATCGTAATTTGATGGTCATCTCGAAAAGCACCCTCTATCAGGGATACTGTTTATTGCGGTCTGTTTGAGTCTGACCCTGCTTAAAACGTTACTCAACAAATGGGGAACTTTACCAAACTAGACCATTTCAACCCATATCCGACCAGGAGGGGTGTAACCCGATTGATTGTTGTTAATAGGTAGCATGACTTGACGTTGTTTCGCTCAGAGTCCTTCACAGATTTGTCATTGTAATAATTCAACGCGTCAAGCTTTTGCAGCTGATGCAGACCTCCACACGTATAATAAGCAGTGTCTGTGAAATCACCAAATGTGCGCAGAATTTTGTCTTCAAGCTTTCAGACATGGCATCATGTCCACTAGATGTCATGTGAATTCTTTTATCCTGCCTAACAAGGGTTTTTAAATCGCCATTTGGCGTCCATTTTAAAAGCGTCCTCCATAGGAAGACATTTAAGTGGTGAATGTGACTGGATCTATACATTTGACATCAACAAATATAGCACAACACTGAAAAACTGGGCCATTTCCCACCCTATTTTTGGGCAGTACGACATTCATTATGAATTTATGAGGTGCTGAAATTGCAGTTTGGCGGCCATTTTGAAAAGCGCCCCTCCATTAGGAAAACATTTAAGTAGGCATTTACCGCTTATTAATGTGACATCAACAATATAGAAAAACACTACAAAATCGACATTTCACCCCATAAAGTGGCTTTGAATGTATATATGGTGTTAAATGCATTTTTGGAGGCCCTGAAACGCCCTCTAGCGAAAAAATGGCCGGGTTAGCATAGCAAAAGTATAAACCATCACTTTTTTTGGTATGTCTGATGGACTAGTCCATGGCTGTGAAGAGTAACTCGGGCACATCTCATGCCACACGGGACCCCACAGCAACGACTAGCACGAGTTTTTTGACGTACAGCGCAAATGAAAATGGAAGATCTTGGCACCAGATGTGTATTTCCAAATTATTAACAATTACATAGGGACCATTCTAATACTTTGGATGCAAAACATGCCGAGTCGAGTTGCGTGTTTGTGCCAATTGTACTCTCAGACTGCTGTTTGTTAACGCTTTTACATACCTCCTTGTCAGCTGATTGGTTAAATGAAAGTCACCATGCCATGGTATATTTAACTATTTCGCATAACGAGCTATAGTACCTTTTTTGCCCGGGTATCGTACCTTTCTGCCCGGTATAGTTACTTTCTGACCGGTGGTATTAGTAACTTTTGGGAACAGTAGTCTAGTACTTTTTGGACCGATATAGTAATTTCGACCCGGGTTGTTATAATATTTTCATTTGCAATAGCGGTAGTCTCGTTACTGCAGCAGAAAAAGATCTATAATGAGGTATATAAAGCATAAATATTAACTGCCCTTATTCGGGCATAGGTCAAATCTTATTGACTATGGTCCCTCATTGGACAGTCGATTATTTTATATTATGGACCCAGTGGCGGCACCGATATGACCAAATATGTATTGTCATTCTCTTCTTCTGGGATTAGACCAATTTAAGCCTAATTTTGGGAAAAAAATAATTTTGGAAATTCTGGCGACCACAGGGACTATGTTACATGAATACTTAGTGAAAGAGCGATAATGTATTTCAGTTTTATTTTAGAGTATTATTTCTTTCGTCTGTTTTTCTCACGCCTTGATAGCGAGAGTAACTGGGTTCGATTCAGTTGTATTTTTTCAGCTTTATTGAATTCGTTGTTCGCCAGCTTCTCGCGTCTTTATAAACATTTATGTTTGAAAGTATTCTGCAACTTATGGCTCTAGAATTGTGACCCCATTGTGACACCACGCCATACTAGGTACGTTGATATTTCTGGTATCAACTGAAAGAAGAGACCGTAGACTAACCACTTGGTGTCACATGGGTGGTCCATGAATAAAATGACATACGCTCACATGAATGAAAAATTTGAGAAAATGCGTTGCAATCTTTGACCTAAAAAAATAAACTTCTCACAAAAAACGTCATCCTAGGCGCTGTATTGTATGAGGTATAAAGAATTTTGGCCTGAACATGTCGACCATTTGGAAAAATAGTGGCGTATGAAAGCTGCAATTACTTTTATATTCAGATGACAGTTTTGTTAATAGTTGTATTGAACTCATCCACCCAGACAATCTTTAATTGACACCACAACATAGTGCTAGGCCTATATAATAAGGAATGTCAGGTTGTGTGACAAAAAGATGTCAGCCCCTTGAAAAAAATCGACCACATTGCATATTTGATAGTTTTGGGGAACAGTTTTATTGAACTCCTTGACCAAGACAACATTTTTTTAAGACTACAATTGTCTTCTTAGGGATGTTTTGGTTTTTGCCTCTAGGGTGGGCTCATTTTTTTAAAAATGGCGGTCGTATGCAAATTTCCACCACTTTTCATTTTGTCATCAACCTGTTTACATATTCAAATCAATACGGTTAATTTAGCTAGATGACCAAATTTATATGAGGCCCCGGGTACCCCTCTCCTTAAAGCAATATTAGCACCTTGTTTGAAGGGCGCCCCATTTTTCAAAAATTGGAGATTTTTACACGGCTTGCATTGGTAAATGGCTCGTAAACTATTACCCGTGAATGGTTAAGCTCGAAAAATGTTAGTGTCCAAACGAAGCAATTTTGTACTAGAATAATTTTCGGGGATCACCGATAATTAATTCAACGGCTGCTGGAGGAAAACCGGCCCTCCAATGTGAAATAGCCGGGAAGGAAATAGCGCCATGGACGTGTCTACGCCTCATCCTTAGTTGTTGTAATAGTTCGGGCAAGTCAAGTAGAGGTTATTTTCTCGAGCGGTGGCACTATTTCATCATGGGACAGAAATAAACATAGCATTCCAGCTCTGCCGTTAAGTCCAATCTGGGTCAATTCTAATTACAAAATCGATTATTTTGTGTAAATAGCATTTTTTTAGCATTCTCGTTCGCAGGTATAGTTACTTTCCTAGACAAATACCACGTAACTGTGCAAAAAGATTAAATTTTGAAAAATTGGGTGAGCTCTTCAAAAAAGTTGCTATATTGCTTAAACTGGGCCCGTTCCAAACTCATGCGTAAATTACGGATAAACTGTTCATGCCTATGACCAATTATCCCAAGACTGTGGAAATGAGTATGACAAGGTATGTATGTAGGACATCGCATGAGTTAGTTTACAAGTAGAGTACGCATGAGTTGGGGACGGGCCCATGATGGTATGCTGCAGCACTAGAGTTGCTGTTAGGAATTCGCCAGTTCGGTACCGTGTTACAAAAAGGCTTGACGCATAACCCCCGCAGCGGCGCGCAAGTGGCTGTAGCTGCTAAAACTAATAAGGGGATCCGTCTGCTCATCATACAGTCCACGGTAAGGGTTATTTAGCCGGCTTGACCTATGTTTTCAGTTTGGACGGATGGACCAATCTTTGTCCACAGTCTGCGGGGACAATGGAAATTATTATTAAAAGAAAACTATATACAGATGGTGAATCTTAAAAAGGAATTTTATTATGGGAATAACAGCCAATTTTGAAAAATAAAGATTATGACGTAACGGCATGGATGGTTATTATTTTGCTTCGGGGGACCCATTCAGGTAAAACTGGGGTCGTATCCCACATTGGAAAAAACAACCGATTATAGTCATCGTACGTAGGTTTTTGAAACTCAGTTAGGATAAGGTAAATTTTGTCCTGTTTAGACATAATAAACGGTGTCTTTTGGAAAAAAAATAATCGCACTTTGGGCAGAGGGCTATATGTACAGACCTTGATTTAACATAGTCCGATTTATATATATCGGGTCGCCCCCCGAAGAGCAAACTGATATCTGATACCAAGCCACGTGACCTGGTACCTGACACGTGACCCCAACCTATTCATCTCGTTACCGTTTTATAACAACATCGGCAAAACAGCAAGCATTCT
Organism: Ophioderma brevispina; assembly: GCA_023653785.1. Taxonomy (NCBI): domain Eukaryota; kingdom Metazoa; phylum Echinodermata; class Ophiuroidea; order Amphilepidida; family Ophiodermatidae; genus Ophioderma; species Ophioderma brevispina. The sequence continues at coordinate 13,968 of JAMKCH010049550.1, read as the reverse complement.
GTATCTCGGTTGTCACAGCGTAATCGATTAAGATGTGAGACTATTCATGTGGTTCTGTATCAGGGAGGGTAGGACCGATCTGGCTCCGTTTGGGCATTGGGGATGGTAATTTGTGAACCTGCTACACACCTGCATTTCTATGGCAGTCCTCTCGGTCCCAGTGCCATTAAAAATCAATCTCTTAAACCTTTGTTTTAAAAGATCTTAGTAATATCAGATAAATTAAGAAAAAATATGAAGTTCACATCAATCATGCTTCTGTTAAATATCTGTTGCCTGCTCAAAACTCCAGAAACTTCCCCTCCAACAGTAATCTCTAATCAAACATAATCCCCTTGACCATACGCGCCATTGCTACAGAGCTATCCGCTCTGTAGCCATGCGCAACCGATGCACCTAATATCAAAACAAGCCCTATTTTATACTTATTATATACCCCAAACCATTGCAACTCCCTGGTTGACAGGGTTAATGAGTTTGTTTTGTCATACATAAACAATCGTTTTTCTAAGATGATCCCGTGTGTGATAAATGTAGGTGCAACAAATCGTTATGTTTTTATCCGAGAATGCCTTGATTGTAGGATCAATTCATAGGTTAGTGTACTTGTCGCAGTTTCTAGAAACATCCTTGTTCCACAAATCGACGTGTTACTTTCCAAAGCCCCAAAAGGCATTACGAAAACGTTGCTCCGTCGAAATTTCCTGTTTAAAAATCCAGGCATTAAAGAATATTGGGGTTTTAAGTGGCTAGACCCTCAAGGAACGAGAGATAATTGAAAAGGAAAGACGGATAATGTAACTCGTGTAGGTAAAAGGGTGTGGCAAATGTCTTTCAAGCCCTTTGTAAGGGCATATTTCTTAAAAGGAATGTCACTTCAAGAACAAATTTGAAATTAAGAGGGAGGGAACATTTGACTTAGAGCATTCGTCAGCATCACCCCAAGGTGTTTTTTGTCTTAGGAATGTGATGACATAGATATGTGGAATGGCCTGGCAGGATATGTAAACACTAATCGTTAGTATCTACCATCACAAGTAACTTTTAAACGAGTTTTAGTTTGCGTTGCAACGAAAGAAATTATTTCATTAAAACTCTGATAGCAAAATGAATTGATATAGCTATATTGCAGTTGAAATTGGTGCAAATTTTGCTGCTTCTGATATTGACGATAATGGTGATAATGTCGATCCGGATTACTGAAACTGCTATTGCTGCGGCAGCTTGAGATGGTGCTGCACTTGCTCCTGAGGTGCGCTCCCCTGCTGCCTGCTACAGAGCTGATACTGCTGATGATGATGATGATGTGATAATGCGATTAGATGACAATAATGGAGATGGGTTTGGGTGTGGTGGTTGGGGTTGTGTGAAACCTGTGGTGACACACGACATTATCATTGATGAACAAAAATCGTATTCTTATAGCATTTTAAATATATTATATTGTACTTACACGTGCTGTTGCATTTGTCAAACCGCGATTTATATAGACGTTATTAAAGGAAGCCAACCGTAATTTGTGCATTTCACGAACGTGCTAAATTAAAGATGACGTTTGCAGACGTCATACCTGTAACTCGGTTAAACGGATAAACGTTAAAGAATGTTGTTGTTTGGATTTTTACTTTTTGTTGTCTGTCTGTTTGTTTGTTGTGTTGATTTATTCCTTACAGCAATCGCTGTATGTTTATTTTGATGTAAATTAATTTAAATTAAAATAGTTATAAAGAGTAAAAAAGAGGTAAGCTGGTCAGGTAAAACCTGGATTTCAAAAAAACCATTCAACAAGCTATACAGTTTTACTCCGTCACGGTTGTTGAATTCATTAACCTGATCGGTTACGGAAACACCCCTATTTTCGTTAAAGGGCCACAATGGCCAAAAAAAAAAAAAAAAAAAAAAAAATCAGGACACAATGAAATAGACATGGAACTCACTTTCCAACATTTACAAATAAATGTGGGTGTTTATATTTTAATATCTAAGATATTGGAAGTTCTAACCTGACAAGTGCAAAGATCTATAGTTTGGAGAAGATACGAACGACTATTTTAGACGATCGCACGACACACGCAAGTTGCGAACGGTTCTTTTCAGAGCCACCTAAAAATCGAACTTTCGTACAGGTATCCCAGTAGTGAGATTACCAGCGGAAATACAAGAAGCCGTTACCCTCAAAATCATCTAATGGTGCCGCAGCTAAGGGAATTATATTTCGGATATATATTTTATATATTTTAATGAAGTTAGACTGGAAGCAGGTGCCATCAAGGGCACGTCTTTCTCTTATAACGAGCATACATTAACGTCCAAAAATTGGCGTCTCAATCCGAAGCGACATATGCCGTCATTTAATTATCCGTATTGGGTCAGCGTGAAAAATGATATCCCTGTTGAATATTACCAAAACCGAATACACCCAGAAGTCATGTGTTCTCTCTTATCCTCATCTTGGGTAAATTTACTGACCCTAAGTCTCATTTAAAATTTTGTAAACCAGGTTAGAAACTATAAATTCATTCACTGTAAAATAAAATATGTCAGTGCGCTCGCGCACTCAATAAAAAATTACATCATTTATCGTTGAAGATGAATTCTCACACTTCTCATACATATTTATCAACTTAAATTGCAGGCCCCTGGCTAGACAAGTATCCGATAACTATAATGTTGAAAGGGATGGGATTGCTACCCATCATCAGGCAAGTGGCTATGTAATTGCTTAATCTAGATGAGGGAGTGGAATCTACAGTCTATTCGTTATGCAACGGGGAGAGGGGTCAATAGCAGACAGTTGGTCGCTCCCTAGGCTTATTAGTGGCTTTGATAAAAAGGAATTAAAACACGTAGAGTGTTAAAATAGGGATTTGCCTGGACCGTCGTAAGCCGATGGTGTACTGACGTGCATCATCCAAATCTTCACTAACATTACTCTCTCGGGCATTCTGATCCGCGACACGGACTGGGGCCCTATGGTAAACTAGGTCTGTGACCACTACCGAAACTAATCGCGGTAATAATTTCAGAATCGCATACGCATATACAACAGCGTGACTCAAACTTAGTATTGCCTTCCGGCTCGTTACGCAGTGACGCTTCGAGGTACTGCTTCAGAGTTTAAAAATAAACTCAGCCAGCCTTTCTTTTACCCAATTTTCAAAACGGCTAAATGATGCAAAACAATCGCTATATAATTAAATTAAAACATATGGGGCAGGGCACCATTTAAATAAAAAAATCAATAAAATAGGAGATGAAAAAGGAAAGAAAGAAAGAAAAGGGAAAATGAAAGAGAGAAAGAAACGAGGAGAAGAAAAAAGTAAACATACACATATAACACCCGTACGCACACATCACACACCAACATACACACCACATAACCACACACACACACACGCACCCCTACACGCAACACCACACACACACACCAACAAATGCAACACCACAAGGGGAGATCACCCGAAGAACATTCAGTTTCGTGTAAATGTTTTTGAAGTTTAAGATTTTAAGATAAACACTAATAGACAGCCTAATTACCACATTTTTAAAACAAAAACATTCCCAATTTTTGCTGGCTGTCTATCACAGCCCCATAATAGTGTAAGTTCATTGTGTAATATTACCGGACGCTTGGATAATTCCCGAAGAGTTCATAAAAATATCAAATTATAATCATTTTCTGGCGCCAGTGGTGTTTGATTTTCTTTCGCGTAAATAGGTTGTCTACATTGTTGGTCTGATTTGGAATAAATATGTAGGCTAATGATTTCACACGTGCGAACCCGAACATCCAAATTGTATTTCCATAGGCATGCCTGAAGGCAAACACTACAAACGAGGTTCGTAATCAACCCTTCCAAAAACTTACATGGATTTTGAAGAGACAACAGGAATATTTCCAAATGCTGAGTGTATAATTACACTAGTCTCTACAGCGTGTTCAGAAAATCGTCTTATTCAAAACATTTTATATACTAAAATCCAACAGTGTGTATAACAGATTTAGTTTGGCTTGCTCATGCGTTCTATCTGTTCCAGAAAAAATGGCGACGATTCATCGTTTTTGTCTTAATTGGACCAGATACGTAAAATGTTTACACTTGAAAAAGGGTTGCTGGTAAATGTTTTCCTGGGTCGCTTAATTAAAACAAGATGTGACCCATTCACAATCTGATGTTTTAAAACAATAATAACCATTTTAAAGGATATGGATAATTGGAGATATGGTAAAGAATATTGTAATCATATCTGACAAGCGAGAACGCGTTCAATTTCAACAAGGCCACGAATGTCTTCCTGGAAACTAAAGTCGTCGCATAAATTCAGGATATCCTTCATGCATGCAGGACCGTCCCCAAATACAGAATTTGTGGACAGAATTGCCTGTTCGTCGGAATGTGTGATTTTTTCGGCAAAATCGGCATAATGTAAAGACGATGCAGATGGAATATTGTTATTGAATTGTTGGGAGAGTGGAAGGTATACCTCCAGATGATTTTTTTATGTACATCATTGTAGGGGGTACGTGATTAAAAAAAAAAATAGGAGAAAAGTGTGGTTTTAGATGAAACAGGTTGCGTCCTTGTCAAAGAAGAGATGAGAGATCTACATGAACTTGTTAGATAGCGAAGAAAAAAATATGGATGGTGTGATTAATTGACACTTGACAGATGTTAATCAAAATGAGGCGTGGTCTTTCAAACTATAGAATTCAGAAAAATATTTTAAAAAATGAAAAAGAAAGAATAACCAAAGCAGAGGAGTGTCAGGTTCGTGATGACAAGAAACTTACACAATTCGAGGCTGCTTCCTAATAAATGATCTATACTGGGCAACAAATCCTATAGAAAAATAAAATTGTGGAAAAAATGACACCTAAAAATGTTGCACCAAATACAAGTTCTGTTAACTTGTTTTTGGGCCTTAAACAAAAAAAAACTGATTGTGTGCAGATCTGAAACACAGTCGAGATCTGCTCAGACCGGAAACTTGTAGACTAGATTTTAGTGAAAATCAGGTCGTGGACTCCGGTGACCCCAAATGACTTTGATTAAAAATAATGAAGAACTTTTAGGGGATGGCATACTACCCTACATACATGGTCACGAGTAATACTATGTAATCTGTAGAATTAGTGATTTGAAGTGTAACGTAATTGAAGCATTTTGACCTTGGACCCCTAAACCAAGGGTGAGGTGATGGGGTCATGATTGACTTTATGCTATCTCATCAATTACTACAGGATGGGATAAAAGATTTTCTATTTACCTTGTTTTAAATTTACAAAATAAAGAGTTGCCTTTAGTGACCCCAGATGACCTTGACGAAATGTCATAAAGTAATTTTGTGGGGGATGTCAAGCTGCCAACAACTACATGAGTAACGTTGATCAACTTGTAATCTGAAAAGGAATTAGTGATTTGAAGCGTAACATAATTTGAGGTAGTTGACTTTGACCCCTAAACCATGTGGTCAGGTGATGGGTTATGATTGACTTTTATTGAACACCTATCATCAAGTACTACTGGATGGGATAAAAAGATTTTCTATTTGATCTTGTTTTAAATTTAACACAGTAAGTACTTGGACTTAGTGACTCCAGATGATCTTTGATTAAAATGTCATTAAGGAACATTTGTGGGGGGTGTCAAGCTGCACCACATACATGAGTTCCACGTTGATCATACTATGAATCTGTAAAAGGAGTAGTGATTTGAAGTGTAACGTAATTTATGTAGTTTGGGGGGGGACACGGGGACCCCTAAACCATGGGTCAGGTTATGGGGTTTATGATTTTTATTGAACTCTCATCAATTACTACAGGACTGGGCTAAAAAGATTTCTATTTGACCTTTGTTTTAAAGTTTACACACAGTAAGGTCATTGACCTTAGTGGACCCCAGAGGTGACCTTGGATCAAAAATGTCATAAGTAACTTTTGTGCGGGGTGTCAAGCTGCACACATACAGGGAGTCACGTGATCATACTATGTAATCTGTAAAAGGAGTAGTGTTGAAAGTGTACGTAATTTGAGTGTATGTTGACCTTTGACCGCTAAACCATGGGTCAGGTGATGGGGTTATGATTTGCTTTTATTGGGAACCTACTCATCAAATTACTGACGGTGGGATTTAAAAAGATTTTCTATTGACCTTATTTTAAGTTTTACACACAGTAAAAGGCCTGGACCTTAGCTTGTGACCCCAAGATGACCTTTGATCAAAATTGTCATTAGTAACTTTTGTTGGGATTGGCAAGCTGCACCATATCAAAGGAGTCACGTGATCATTAATAGTAATTTGTTAAAAGCGAGTAGTGATTGAAGTGTAACGTAATTGATGTATTTGACCTCCGACCTGCTCAAATCAGTGTCATATGACAAGTCATAATTGCTTTTTTTGTTAGGGGTTGATCAAGCCCTACAAGATGACAGCATAGTTTGAGATTTGACTTAATTCTAGATTTTTTGCTTGGTTAACGTTGTTGACTCTTGTGACCCTACCGTGACCTTTGACACCAACTTGGGTCATGTCAAAAGTTTCTGGGCCATTATACTTGTCCTTCTGTGACCAGTTTTGGTGCAATATGACATGTGCATGCTGAGGACATTCGCATGTTGACGAAAGAAGAAAGAAAAGAAAGAAAAAAAGAGAAAGAAAGAAAGAAAGAAACGTACAGAAACAAACACAGTCGAGTTCCTCGACTGTGTAAAAAACAAACCAGCTCCATTTACTCTGATGAGCAACCCAAACAGTGTATAGAGACCAGAAATATTAGCTTTGGATGTTCGGCAATACCACAGTACTCAAACCTTGGTATAGATACTTTGGGGGAAAACAGAACTACCCATCTGAATGTTTAAATGTGCAATGGATAATATACAAATCCAGGAGTGCAATTATGGTTTTAATCAAATTAAATAAAAGAACAAAAAAACAATTTTTGATTTTTTATTAGAATGTCCGGTTGCGCCATGGCTACAGAGCGCATAGCATTGTAGCCCAGGCGAGTATGTTCAAGGGTACTATGTTTGATAGAGATTGACTTTTGCAGGGGAAGTTTCGGAGTTTTGAGTTATGCACAGGTAATTTTAACCGAAGCATGATGATGTGAAACTTCATATGTGTTTCTTAATTATCATGATATTACTAAGATCTTTTGAAACAAGGTTTAGAGATTTGATTTTAATGTCACGGGGCACCGAGACGCAATAGTAATGCACCTGATAGCAGGTTTCACATAATTACGTTGGAAATCACCAATGCCCAAATCGAGCAGATCGTGTACTACCATCCCTGTACAGACCCACATGTATAGTCTCCCATCTGATCGATTACGCTGTTGTGACAAAAGAGAGATACAGAATGCTTGATGCTTTGCAGTATTGTGTTATAAACGGTAACGAGATTGATAGTTGGTGTTTTGTCAGGCACGTACCAGGTAACGTGTCAGGTATCAGATAATCAGTTTGCTCTTCGGGGGCGGACCGATATATATAAATCCGACTATGTTAAACAAGGTCTTACATGACCCTCTGCCCAAAGTGCTATTATTTTTTTCCTCCAAAAGATCACCTGTATTATTTTATGTCTAAACAGTACAAACTTACGTTTCCCTACTTGTTCAAAAACCGACGTACGATGACGATAATCGGTTGTTTCTTTCCAATGTAGGACGTACGTCATTTTTACCTGAATGGGTCCCCGGAAAGCAATAATAATAAACCAATCAATGCCGTGACGTCATCAAATTCTTTATTTTTTCCAAAAATTGGATGTTGTCCCATAATAAAATTCTTTTTAAGATTCAACATCTGTAAATTGTTCTTTAATAATTAATATTTTCAATTGGCCCCGAATGATGAATGTGGAAAAAGGATGGGTCAATAAGTCTACAAACTGAAAACATTGTTCAGCCAGATAAATACCCTTACCGTGTGGACTGGAATGAGCAGACGGATCCCGTGTTAGTTTTAGGAGGCTTACAGCCACTTGCGCGCGGTTGCGGGGGTTAGGTTATGCGTTTTTCGAGTGTTAAAAGAGGGGGAAAAGAAGAATAAAAAAAAATATTACGACAGAGTTAAACACGAAAATGAAGAGAGGTAGAGATTGAACAAAACCCAGAAGCATATTATGATGGGCATAAAGTCATAAAGTTAAGACAAGGAAGCGATGGAGCTGCGGGGATTGAAACCGGGGACTCACACATGCGAAGCGTCCGTTGGCGCTTACCACTGAGCTACAGCCCCCATGCCATATCTGTATTAGGAGGTTCCGAAAGCAGTAGTTAGTAAAAAAAGCAAGTGTTTGTAAAATAAAAAAAAACAATTAAGATACATCCATAAACGGGTGTACAAAGAGAGTGGGCGTTTACGTATAAAAGAGGGGAGAAGAAAAGAAGAAAAAAGACGAAATACTTACGACAGTGTTGTAGCAGGGGGACTGTGAGTGAAAGAAGTGTGCGCTTCGGAAACAATTAGAATGTTTGCCATGTTTGCCACACAAGTACTTTAGGGCATGATAATCAATAAAACATTGATGGAAGCACTTTCCACCATCCTTAAGGAACCCAGCTTGGGTTCAAGGTTATAAGGGTCACAGCTTAAAATGTTCCGCGATGTGTTGAAAAATACACAATGATGTTTTGCTGGTTACAAGGATTCCAAAAAGGTATAGATTTACACTAATCTATGGCTTATAGTTTCGGAAGTTATGGGGGTGTAAAAACGGTTTATAAAAAAAAATTGGTTACAAGGGTCAAAAGATAAAAGCTTTGATTCAGGTATGTAGTGGTTTGCAAAAGGTTTCTAGCTTCAAGGATTGAAATAAGAAGTTGGCCCTTATCTGTTAGGCTCAGTTTTCACGTTATTCAACAAATAGGTCAAAGGTCAATAGAAGCCAATAGCTGTTTACTTTTCGCCATTTTGGTTAATAACCCAAACACTTAGATAGTCAAAATTTGTTACCAACATTCAACAGTTTTATTCAGATTGCACGCTCACTGAGATCTGTGCACTACAGTCCCTCATATGGAGACATGATGAGGAGGAGATGAATATCAGAAGCAGATCAGAGTAACAGATTATGATGGCAAAAAAAAAAAAAAGGATGGCGGAGAGTTGTCGGGGATTGAACCCGGGGCCTCACGCAATTGCGAAGCGTGCGCTCTACCACTGAAGTTACAGTCCCCCATTATATCTGCAATACAGACGGTAGCAGTAGCTTAGGACAAAACAGATTTTATATAAAATCATTAAAGAACTATGGGATATATCCTTTAAGAAAGTAGTCTTAAAAAGAGTGGAGAAGAAAAAGATATTTACGATACAGTTAAACTTGAAAATGAGGATGGGAGGAGATGGAAAAACAACAGTAGTGCAGTAACAGATCATAATGGTATAAAGTTAAACAAGGATGCAGCTGCCGGGAATTGAACCTGTGGCTTCACACATTTGAAGGGTGCGATCTTCCACTGAACTACAGCCACATTCTATATCTTTAATTGAGAGCGTTAGAAAGCAGTAGCTTAAGGGAATAAAAATTCCTTTAAAAAGGAAAGGGCGCCCCAAGGAGTGAGTCTTGTTTGGGTTGTTCTATGTGGTTGGGAAATATACTTATGTAAGAAAGGTACGGTAGACACAATATCAGATTGAATTCGTGAAGTTTTATTGCAACTTGCTTAGTACAAAAGTGTTTGAAATAAGTATAAAAAATAGATATATATTGAAATACAAGAATATAGTATGAACAGTTTAGTTGTTGGTGAAAGTTGCAATTTTGTATATGAGCCAATACCAAATTAGCGTATTATAGGGAAATATAAGGAAATTAAGAAAGCTTTATTTTTGTAGCCGAATACACGGTAAAAGAAATTGTTTAAGTGTGTAAACATATGAAACTATACTAAGACAGTACTTGGTTGTTTGTTAATCTTTTGTTGCACTTATAAGAATTGGAAATGGTTTATTTCAGCATTTTAGGGAGTGGGATTTGTTTATTGAGGTGCTGTTTGGCAGAAACAGCTGATGGATGGATTTTGAAAGTTGCCTTTTGTTGTGGGCAAGGATAGGGTTAACATGACCTTGACCATTGATATGACCCTTGACTTCAGAAAAAATGAGTGTGTGCTTGTAACATAAATGAGTTGTTTATTGAATAGCATACTCCAATGAGGTCAATGGTACATTTTTTCTTCAGTTATTTTACACGCCCTGACTTCACAGACAACTGGTATGAGGCTTGTGACCTTATTAACAAATGGAGGATGCCCTATGTTGACACCTTTGATTTTAATACCACAAAAGGGCATAAAAAAATCCATCCTTTTCAAATTTTCACCAATTTGCAAGGGGATTTAGAGTAACAGTACAGGTGAGACTTCAATCATTCATAAAATGTTGCCACAAGTAAAATTTGCAGTTAATTATGGCCTAAGTTTTGCATTAAATTTTGCGATATTTTTTCCTGTTTTCTGCGTCTATCGGTGAATTTATAACCACAAAATAGTATAAAAAAAGAATGCCTAGTTCATTTTCACCAGATTTGAAGTGTATTTTGATATTATGATCCAGGGGCCCTTAATATGAAATTAAAATGTGAGACAAAGGACTCTTTATTAAAAATGTGCATGTAATTAGAGACTAATTTGCATAAAAAATGGGTGTATTTTGTGTTATCGGGTCTTTAAAAACACTTTCCTTTGTGTGACAAAAGTTTAAAGGCCTAATTATGTTCTAACCAAGTCAGTTTATAGTTAATAATAACAGACTTTAGAGATACAATAGTGATAAGCATTTAAATGAGTGGCACATTTGCATAATTGCACGTAATTTATGTACTTTGTTTTCAAATGCTTTCATTTAAATTCAGTGTTTTTGAACACTATGCAAGTTTAAAAAAGGCTTTCTTTTAGTTTCGTCAAGTAACGGTTCAAAATTCATAGTTTTGCTGGTATGATAACTTCATAAATCAAGACAATGTTCAAGATCCTTTTGCAAGTCAGGATACATGGTTTAGAAGCTGAAGAAATAAGAGTTCAAAAATGGGACGTGCCCATAATTTTGTATTTTGTTAATACAACTAGAATTATTAAAATATAAATCCAGATCTGGGTTGTTTTACTGTTACAGAACAGTCTACACTAGTACATATATTGAGTCATAAAGTTGCTAATGACCTCTTTTACTTGCTGTTTGATGTTTTTTGATGTACATATAAAAATCATTCATTGCTGTAAAAATCTTTATATGATCAGGTCGAGTTAGCAATATGTTTATTTATATATTATTAAAATCCAAGATTAAACGAGGAGCTTGTTCATTTTTACGCCTAAATCGGGCATACCCGATGTCCCAAAACAACTAGAATTTCGGGGTTATCGGCTTTCGAGATTATGCGGAGGGCGTTACCAGGTTAGGGTTGTTGGTTCCGTGCGGAAACTTATCAGACGTAACCTGTAACTTTGTCACCACCTTAGGGTCCCTGTCTGACTACCGACACAGGCCCCTGAACTATACCAGGGCACTTTTACTAGTTGCCCCAACAGTTCCCAAGGGCTTTTTCATTTCGAACTATCCAAGACCCTTCCACAACTGTCTGGGAGCTGTCACAGAGCGTCCTCCCCAACTAACACAGATCCACCTTCTCATCTACCAAGGTGGCCCTTTCCCAACTAAGCCAGGTTCCTCCTTCCAATTACACCAGGGCAAATCTACATTACCTCAACACCCTATCCCTTTTTTTTATCTATATGACAATTCCCAACTCCCCATCCCACTACCCATTGGTTCGTTTTTGGTATTTTGGTTTTTGGTGTAAGTCCGTTGAATAAGACTAGCACTCGGGGTACGGCCGGCATTTGAGGCCGTTCTGTTGCTGTTAGGTTGGCATGTTCCTACCCCCCTGTACAGGGTGAGTCAATAAAAACCTCACACAATCAAATTTTGTATGAAAGGTAAAGTTTTTTTTTTTTGGTTTGGCTTAATGTTTGCTTTGGTTGTTCACAGAACAACGACTAATCAGAAATTTTTTATTGTTGCTTTCGACTTTGGGTTCAGAAATTAGTTTCAATTATGTGAAGAGACTCAAAATTCTGTTCGCCATACAATGCGGAAAGGCTGACACCGACGTATACCTAACTTGATCTAGTAAAGACAATTCACACCTTAATTTCAATGGGGGGGGGAGAGAATTGTTTATATTGATGTCTTCTTGACAAAACATATCAGTTTGGAAAAAACGATCCATTGTGTAACATAATTACTAGTAAATATCCAACAAGCAAATTACCGTGTTCAATCATAAAGATTCATGGTTCTTGAAAATCACTCCATATCAATGTCTCAGTGCATGAAATACATGAAAATGTTCAGCAGAGTTATTTGTTTGAACTATCGTAGCCGTAGCCCGCATCACATACTGTCGTATTTCCATTTTTAGGTTTCTCACATGTTTAGGTTTTCCACCTAATTACTTAGTGCATCGAGTTCGTGTCCCATCCACAAAGTTTCAAAATATGAGGATGCCTAATTAATATTTATAGATTATATATTTTTTGTCATTTTCCTCAAAATCATCAAATCTTCGTATTCTAAAATCGTCATTTATTTACAAGTGTTGATATAGCGTTGTATTTGCGATCCCAAAAAAAACGATTTCACATAAGATCAGGCTGTCCCAAAAAATGTTCCACTCGGTACGACGACATTTTGATAAAAGAAAAATATTTTTTTTTTTTTTTTTTTTTTTTTTTTTAATATTTTTAAAAATAGCTTTAATATGGCCATTTGTCATTCCAAGCCGATACGTAAAACCAAGATATGCTGCATCACTTATGAATGGCAAAACCCCTTGGTCCGATTTCTACTTAACACTTGGGAAATGCATGATGGCAGCATGAATTACACTTGTCTTCATAGCACATCTTCTTTCCATCTTAAAAAGAAACACACAGATTTTGCGTGTTTTGATCTATTTAAGAAACATCGATATTCCTACCACCGTGCGTTAAAACCAAACGTTCACGTTGTATCTACCACATCTGCTCTTCAAAGAGAAGAAACGTTGCTTGATTCTTTCTATTATTCTGGTCCGGGGATCTATGGCCTGCCACGGGTGTCCTTTATTTCCAATTCTGCGCCTGCTTTATATACATGTAGGCTTATTATCAGAGTTTCTTTCTTTTTGTTTACGTTCAGGTTTTTTGTTGTTTATTCTGCCTCTAGAATGATAGATTTTCTTGGGAATCCAAAAGAAGTGTCTGATTGTGTGTTTTTTTTTTTTTTTTTTTTTTTTAATTTTTTAGGTTTTTTCTTTTTTTAATTTGAATTGAAATTAGTATTTGAAAATTACATAGTTTGTGCTGATCATAAAGACAATGATCACACTTTATGACATATTAAGTTCAAGATTGAATTGTCAATATCTTCAAATAGCTCAATTACCAAACAATAACACAATAATAACCCAATTTTTAGTATGTAGAAAATCATATTCAACACAATCTTACAAACTGTACCACTGAATCGGACCAATCTGAATTTGTACTCTCCTTTTTGACGAAGCATAATCTTTTGTTCTAACTACATAATCCCATTGAAATGAAATAAACAGCAAAATAGAAGCTTTATTGAGTTAGCTTTAAGAGCAACCAAACAAAGATCCATTTCTACGCTTTAGTTATTTACAACATACCTGTGTTCCGAGTGTTAACATTTTTTTTGGGAAAGCCGTAAGACCTATTTTGACGTATTTTCCATTTTCTTTCGTAACACGCTTTTCACATAGTATCTATTACGTACATTGAAAATAACGGTGTAATATGCGGTCCGTATTTTTGCTATATAACATATTTGTGATTCACATGCGACTTATAACTTTGTACCCTTATTAAGGTAGATAATTGTAGTTGTCTAGATGTTTTATTTATATTTTTCGTTTTAACCGTTCGACATAAATGCCGCGGAGATTG